>JAMKCH010027560.1:0-29903 GCA_023653785.1 Ophioderma brevispina
AATCAGCGGGTGGTGACCTGGATGATTTTCCCAAGGTGGTGGGCGGGGTTGACGACCATATTTGGAGTACTTATGCAGCTCATCATTTCTATTTACGTCACCGATTATTATAATTGCCTTGAGCTGTCAGGTAAAAGAACGGATCCCGATGGACCCTCGCGCTACGCGCTCGGGGCTAGGTCCGGGGCTAGGTCAGTGGGAGAACGAGGGTCAATCTAGATCGCTACGCGCTCGGGGCTAGGTCCGGGGCTAGGTCCGGGGCTAGGTCAGTGGGAGAACGAGGGTCAATCTAGATCGCTACGCGCTCGGGGCTAGGTCAGTGGGAGAACGAGGGTCAATCTAGATGGACTATTGTTAGGGGAGAGTCGGGTAATGCCGAAACGCGGGGTAAATCCCGAACGCAGCGAGGCGATTTTTGATATATGCGAGAAAAAGGAGGGAGACGTGTTTGTACCACCCTATGGTGTTAGCGCCTTTGGACTAATTCAAATGTAACTGACCACTATGGAAATCTAGCACCTTCTCGCGAGAATCCGAGAAGGCATTTACCAAAAAACACTTTTTCGTGAAAATGCGAAATTAGGAACAGATATTTAGGATGCATAATCAACATCTACAAGAAGAGGAGAGAAAGGGGTTTAATAGTGTAATAGGACTAGGGATCCTTCACAATTGATTAAAAAACAACGTACAACAGGGGGGCACGTCCATAATGAAGTGTATGAAGAAAGTAACGAGATTGTAAACATCATCTGGTTGGTGCGTAATCCCGAACGATCTGCCCATGGCAACCAATATAGGGTGTTGGTTCCATTCATGTGACATTAATTTGAAACTTATCGAGCTTTTCAAATATCATTATTATAACCTTTAGTTGCGAGAAACAAAAATGCTGGATTTTATCCCCAAGGTGGCTTGCCATTGAAAAAAGCACGTTCGGCATTAGCCGGGAGGTGTCGGGTAATCCCGAACGACGCCATTTTTTTGTTTTGATCATAACTTCTTTTCTAACAGGTTGGAGAAAAGAAAAACAGTGTAGTAGTTAGAGTTTTGCTTACACTTTTTATTGATTATGGTTATTCTTTACCCAACATTGTTTTGGGGACTTATGTTCATCGATGGTGGTCGGCATACCCGACTTACCCCTATTTTGCTTCCGCAGGGTTGAAATATTTCAAGTATTATTACCTCTCCGATTCATAATTTGTTCATGGCGTAAAGCACAAAATACCTCTCCTCGTTAAAAATAAAATCTTGAGCTTCTAAAGTGTGTGTTCAATTAACTTTGACCGTATGTTCATCATTTATCGAAAAGGAAGAAAGACGAACAAAGGTCATGAAAGAAAAGTTGTTTTGCAAGCTTCGACCTAATAACCAAAATATGTAGTGAGCTATAGCATATACTTTCAACCACTCTTAGCGAGCATTTTTTAAACAGCTGGTTTTAACAATATTGTTTCAATTAGTTGACTAACGGTGGAACTGTTTTTCTCTTAATACAGATTTGCTGGTGCTTTAAAAAGATGGCTGAAAGTTACAAGTCTGTCAGGGTCATGCTGTGGTCCCCTCCACGTTGTCTCTCCACGGTATTCCAAAAGGCATGAGTTAACGTGACGACATTCAGGATTATTAATGAGCCTTTCAAAGCGCCGCAAGCCAAACAATCTGAAGCACTGAAGGAAGTGTTGGGGGAAGGAGGGGTATAGGCAGTTAATCGTATGAAGGGTTAGTAGTGAGAACAAGTGCAACTCACTGAAAGTATCGCAGAAGCCGGCGCGGCTGGACAAAGTTTGCACGCATGCCTGGTGAAGCATGTGTGGAAGGTGAATTTCCAGGAAAGAAAGTGGTCTTGGCTAAAGATCTTCTTCATGGAATTAGAGGTCAAATGCCATATGATCCCCAAAGTATAGGAACACCTTGAATCATCCGAAAACCCTACCAAGATGTTTATATATCTACGGAAAAAATCTGGGAATTCTCCAAGTGCCTGGGCCAGGAGTTCAGATGGTTGTTTTGAGTCGGCCTTTAAAGAATTCTATCAACCCATGCTCCAGCTGATGAATACGTTAAGGAAAGGAAAGGGGAAACCAAGCCAATTATCATCGACGCTGACGACCTTCAAGATCATCCCGAATCATGTGCGCAATATTGCGAAGAATCGGTATTCCGTACAAGGAAAGTCTTCTGGAATGGCCGGCAGGAGTGAATTGTGTTAAGAAAATTGGCTTGTGTTAGGCTCATGCTGCAGAGATAAGTGATTGGCTACGAGACAGCAGCGTTGCAAAGTACGAAATTCATGCCACAAGCCGCTGCCTTATGATATACCTGCGGATGTCATTGAAGTGGCAAAAAGCGTAAGAGCAGTTTTACAAGCGCTTTATGAACATGCGCAAAAAATTAAAGCCATAGAAAGAAAAGTTCTTAATTAAAAGGCCAATATCCTTCAAGGAACGTATAGCACGAGGGGGGAAATGGCAAAAGCTTTTGATGAATTTTAGCGGACATGATATAAAGGTAGACATTGAGAGAGGTGAGTCTCGTCTATGATTAGTGTTTATAGTGAACAATAATATAAAACGTTGATTGCAGACTTTTATCTTTGAGTGGAGAACGAATACTAGATATTAGCCCTGGAGCCGCAGACATTTGTAACACAAACTCGAGTACAAAAGGTTGAAGTGGTTGAATCTGGAAACCAGCCGGACAGGGACCCCTGAGGAACGTGTGCTTTAAGTGCCGCCAATTGGCCTTAGATAAGTAGGTGGGGTTAGTCACAGGTTTTAAATTTTTAAATTGATCCAGTTATGTTGAAAAGGCATATACCCACGTCTGTTGTATCAATAAGGATTCCCAACAAAGTTGTACTATTACAATGAAGGGTTGGATTTTTTATAGACCTAAAATCAGCAAAATAAATAAAATTTAAAAGAGTCCATTTCAGCCGTAGGGTCACATTTTAAAGTTGCTTCGGTTCTGATAAAAAAATGTTGCAAGTCATGATGGAGCTCGTAGGAAATAAGGAATAGCTTTGACCGTCTATAAATGCTTTACCAAACGCTACCTCCTTTTTTCTGTGATCGTAAGGTTTTAGTCATTTTTTCCGAGAAAGACTTAGCTTAGATATATAATGTGACCTATGATGTCACATGTCGACAATCCGGACCCATCCTGTTGTTTCTGTCGGCAAAAAATCAACCGGGGGGTGGCTACACAAAACATAAAACAAAGGTCACAGACCATCCTCCCATGCCATACTCCCTTAATGTTAGCCTACTCTCTTTCAACGAGGTGAATAAAAAAACCACTCTAAAAGAGTGAAATCCTCACTCCAAAAAGAGCCAGCTGAAGTGACGGCATCTTTTAGAGTGAGATCCACTCCAAATTTAAAGAGGGAACAAAATAACTCTAAGCAAAGAGTGAACTGCTAACTCTTTTTAGAGTGAACTAGCACTCTTAAGATTGTGATTCTTTAGGAAGTGTGTGTTTGGTGAGTATATTGTTTGTGTAGGTCATAATTCATAGCATCGTGGACATGAGGAATGAATATTGTGGGGCATCATTGGCATGATTCAGTGTGACCTGTGACATGTATGATCATGGCATGAATGCCCGTGACATGGCTGATCGTGGCGTTTGTAGTGTGTAAGCCTTAGCCTGGACGGGAGCCTGGCGCAGACAACCGTATGACGAGTGAAAACAGTAAATAACATTTATGTTCTCCAACTTTGTCTGTAAACTGCTAGAAATGGACCGGACACATACAATATCTCACCAGTGAAGATATCTATGATTCTTCAATAATTCAACTTCGTTCAACCGTTGCTGAACGGTCCCACTTAACTCGTCCGCCATGTGTTCGAAAAAATCAACGAGATTTGCGGCGTTTCTGATTGGCTATTAGTTCAAGCGAAAAAAGAGTGAGCATTTTATCAATATTGTAGAGCTAAAAACCGGTCGAAAGATTCAGGTGGGCTTCACTCCGAAGAAGAAGAGTGGCATTTTGAGCCACAAGCCACTCGGTAAGAGGTGACTTGTTAACCGCGGAGTGAAGGTGTTTGTTGTGTTGGGTGTCTGAGGTTGCATTTTCTCGGTGCTCTTTTAGAGCTAAAAAGCCACTCGATTAGATGTAGTTAATTTAAAATAACTCGAAATTCAGAGTGATTTTTCACTCTTTCATTTTAAGAGAGATATATATAGGTCGCAAAGTACTCTGGAGAGTAGACCCTCCTCGGGTCCACGGTGATGAAAACGACTTAAGCGGACTGAATACCAGCGAGACTCTCCCACCCATATCGTGGACCATCCGATATGTAGGAAAGAGAAAACGTCTCCTTACGGCGGTACTGTAAGTACGTATAGCCTGTTTATAAAATTGAAAACAAATTGAAACCAGGTTTTGAAAATTATCAAGACTGGAAAATACCGAAATGGCATTGTGGGGAGAAAAAGGGATGCGGCCGTAAGCGATTGCGCTGTTAACTTTTCCGGTTTTGCGAGCACCGAAGTACCCGACAAAAAACGTTCAATTTCTCGCTAGTTCTATAGGTTCAGGAACCCAATTACGGTACATAGTTTAAAACACACATAGTAACGGACCATTGATGCAAAAATCTCCATGAAACCCCTTCGTTTTCCGGAGATATTTGAGATTTAGTTTCATTGCATGCATTCTCTATGCGGGACTGATAACGTTAATTCCTCTCGCGCAGTAGTACTAATTTAGATAATATTTTCGGAAGTCTGTGACACATGATACCACTTTCAGCACCGCCGTAGTCTCCAATCTCCCCGAGGTCGGGGGAAGGGACAGTACTCCGCCACGAACATTAGTCAAAACGCATGGTTCTAGTATACTCGCACTGTCTCTCGAAGTGCCGTATGTGCGTACGTAAGAGCAATAGCCGACCAATCAGGGTTGACGGCTTATATTTTGCGCAGGATTTAAAACGGCCCTGGGAACGGCGGTGTGGGACCACCTGGGGTTTGTCGAAGCGCACATGCTTGTGGTTTGACTCAGGCAGGTGTTGGCTCTCAAGTCCCGATTTCTCGGTTAATGTTTTAGGTGACTGTATGATGATGCATTTTTATTGGCAACTTCATCAAATATAAAAGTACTAGTAGGTTTATGCATTATTATTATTATTATCAATCAAAGATTCCGGAAAACCTTGTCGTGTACATTGATGCTCAATATTTTATATACGGGTACAAATAATACATATAATAATAAGAATAATTTGTATTACAAAATCATTTTTATTTGATAGTTGGTCACCATTGAATAAAGATATCCATTTCAATGTTATTCGCATTTCAATAACCGCGCCTTCATGCATCTTTAAATGAAGCTGATGAAGACAAATTTTCTTAAGTGCTCGTATCGAAAATTCTCAGATATCTAATACTACTAAAACCAGATCTGCCTTGTCTGTCCGGCTATGCACTTCGTTATACTTTGACATAGGGGACTGATACGGGTTGGGGGGGGGGGCCAACTCACATATGAAATGGATATGGGTGTTAGGTTAGTGCTTCCAAACCCAAGGGCATTCGGTGGACAGAGGACTGGTATGACACAAACAATAGGGAGCCTTTGGTGAGAGGATAGCAAAATTACCAAAAATAGGGGGTTCCGAGGGGAGGGGGAGGGGGGAGGGGTGCATGTGGCCTCGGAAAGTTGATGTAAACGCTTACCCTTAAATTGCTCCTTTTTTAACTTTGTGAACATCTCATCCCCAACCAAAAGGGGAACTCTTCTAGGTCAGAATTTTTATAATTTGGATCTTTTTGATATTTAAAAAAATCAGCAGAAAAGTGACCTCCCCGCCTAGGGCCTGTGGTAGGGGTTACAGGAGGGACAGGGCTTTCTCTGGGGGGCAGATGCCTCCCGTCACAAATAGCCCGTGGGGACCGTTGTTTATTCGACCCCTCCTCGCGCAGCTATTATTATTCATTTTTATGTATTAAAACACAAGGAGTCTATATTCGCTGCAATGCGGGATAATTTGTTATTTTGGGTTATTGAGTTCCAAGTTTGTTATTTTAAAATAGTAAAAAATGAACCAAGAGATCGCACAAAATAAAAGCAAAACGTATAGAACCATCACGTTCACATAAAAGCGATAAGGGAGAAATGGAATGGAAATCAAAGAAAAATCGGGTTATATGTGATTGACTTTATCATCTTAATTATTTTAGCAAAAGTCAGTATGATAAAGTAATAAGTGACCCCCTTTGAACATACAACTTTTTAATTAATGTTCCAAGGCATGAAGCGGGGGGGAAAGATTTTGTTAGACAGTGTATATCGCGCTGCGAAATAATTCATGTGTCTCGGAAGCACCCATGACACCACTGGGCTTTGGTAAATGGAGAAGCTTGTCCAGGTGTGGCACCTGCAGTATGCACGAGTAGGCGTAGGCACTATTTATTTTCAGAATGATCAACCCATCCTCAATAAGGAAAATACTACAACCAAACAACCAACAAACAAAAAAGCACGAAAGTAGTGAAACAATGCAACTGTACTCTACATAATTTATGCACTGTCAAAACCTATTTAAGGAGCTATTCAAGTAGCTGCGGTCGCGTAATTGATTAATGAGACCTATGTCGCGTGCCATTGATACCACCTGTTGAGCTCGTATCGCGGTCCCGGATTAGCATTCAAAATTAATCGAGAGAGTGCGCAAGGTAATGCGGTCACGATACTTGTGAATCGATACTGTTGGAGACAGGTTCCTACAGATTCGTACAAGGTCTCGGCGGGCTTTACTCCATACCAGGCTCCCTACCTAGTGTTTAATCGGGGGCCCTGTGCAATTGAACGGTCTCAGTCTGTGGACAAGTTGATTGCAGGCTTCCATAGGGTTGGTATTTTAACCTGAAAGTCAAGTTATTTTAGTTTAGCATGATCTTTTAACCATGTCGCTCTCACAAACCAGAGCCGAGAATGGGTACAGTCTACACTTATGGGCTATCTGGTATCTCCAAGTCAACCAAGCTGAAAGTCTTCTTAGCGCCTGTGTGAGAGTATCCTGTTATATTGATCTGAGACCTGGACTAGTACATTGGGAACTTTTTTCGGTCGACATGACCGGAAATGTCATATGAATCCGTTTTTGTATAGAACTGGACCATGGAAAAAGAGCTACAGGATAGACTGGAGGCAACGACACCAGGCTTCTTATGCGAGTAACAAAAATACCTGGCGTGTGAGCACATGACCAAAGCACCAGAATTATATAGAGATATCCTTCCAATTTCATCTTCTGTTGCCCAAAGCCGTGCACGATTGGCGGTCACTGTCATCCGTGCGATTGATCAAGTAGTCTAAGACGTCACATGTTGGAGGAGGTTACTATGCCAAAAATAGGGGTCGTTACTCCTTTAACTACATTGAGGTGATTGCTGGAGACATCCAACAGGATCCATCTGATATCCCCAAACTTAAATAACAAACAGGAACATTTGGCGGCGCAATGATGCACGCATCTCGGCTGCGGCGGTTCCATAGATCGATACGGCATCCCGACTCCGCTGAAGGTTAAAAGGACTACAATGTTATTTTGTCAGGGATACTGGAAATAGAGGGATCGTTAAGTAGGGATAATAAAAAAGTGAGGGAAATATATCGTAAACAAGACTAGCTGTAGCTAGTATAGCTGGTCGGTTATGAAAAATGTATATGTGATGGGTCACTCAAAAGGGGGAATTTGCCACCGTGTGATTTTGAATTTTGGTGTACTTTATGGTAGATCATTTTAAGGTTTAAAATGACACGTTAAATTTTTCTCCTGTTTTTTGGTTTGGTCTTTGAAACTAACGTGACATTTTGCACTCTCTGCTACACTTAATTTCACATGGTAATAAAGTGTGTCACTAGTTGCCCAACAGAAATCAAACAGTAGTAACAATTGACAGGCTCTACCATAGGATGAGATGCAGCTACTCATGAGTCTTGAACTTCCAGTTTCAATGAAGCTTTGTTTTTGTTTGTTAAAAAAATGTAGGGTCGGGCCTAATTGTGAGGTCAGTCAAGTTAAGCCAATTCATAAGTTTTTTTTTTGCCTAGCGAGTCCTGGCCTGGTAAACCAACAGGTTTGAACTTTCTGAGTAGTTAATAGTTTATGGAACCCATTTGGTTATTCAGATCGTTTTAGTTCTTACACCACATTTATACTTCTGACAGTTTTTTTGTTTTGCCATTTGTGCAATCATCAGAGGACTGGCATGGTAGCCGAGTCAGTCTACCCAAAAATCATAGGCCTACAAATCTATGGGTCCTGACAAATTCACAGAAATGCATAAACATTTTACATCATATTTTACTTCTAGTTTGGTTGACCTTTTTGCATACATTGGAGTTTTAAAAAAAAAAAATACATAAATCAGATCTACTGCAGCGAAAAGGTTTGCCAATTGGACTAGTAAAGTTATTGTAATATTTATTAATCCTTTCCCTGGAGATGCCAGCGCACGATAGTGTTGAAAAAAAAAACCCCATGTGCGCTTGGCCGGATTCGAAACCGGCGACCTTCGTATTACATGCAAAGGACGCTCCTAACCCAAACTGAGCTATCACAGCAGGGTTGGTAGAAGAGCAGATTAGATATCTCTATAGGTGTTAGGTTCGAAGGTTTTGTCCTTCGCTTTCCTATAGGTATTTGCATCAGAACTGTAAGTTATTGTTTCAAAATTTGCCCCAATTTCAAGAAAATGCAACTTGTTGTCAAGGAAAAAGAGGCATTCTCATGGTTTCTTAATTGAAAACACGTTGGCGTGCACAAAAACATCAAAAAAAAATTCGATCAAAAAACCAATCCAAAAATTACATAAATCAGAATCTACTGCAGAAAAGGTTTGCCAATTGGACTAGTTAACCTATTGGGAGGAAATTTAGTATTTGCCACCACTTAAAAAATTTCGGGCACCTTTAACATGCGGTTTATTCCGTTAACGGTTGCCGAATTCGTAGCCTGTGGCCAGAATACAGAATACTAAATTCTTTCCTACAGCAATAGTCAAGATGGAAATTACCTTCTTTCATTCCTCACCTGATAGGCAAGAAATTGTTTAAACCTTTCACAAATACTTACGGGTAAATTTTGCAGCCGGTTTACGTTTGTGGTTCCATTCCGGTCGGTCCGTTGCCAATTCGGGCTCAGTCAATTCGGACTCTCGATGGTCAATTCGGTCCCACGTCAATTCGGTTCCATGCCAATTCAGGTCCCAATGGAAAAAACACGTACATTTCGGGTCTCAGTAAAATAGTCACCAATTCGGCCTCATATCCGTCAATTCGGTCCCCCATGCCAATTCGGACCCAAATGAAAACACGTGCAATTTTAATCTATTTTTGTCATTTGTGATTCGGTTGCCTTTCTACTTTCTTTCTGTAACTTATGTGTACACTGAATATCATAGTCGTTTTTCCCCTTGTTTTTGTTTTATCAACCCAACTTATAATAGGCCCCCTATCCTATTGCGAGTCTCTCCCCAATCGAGGAAAAATTTCTGTGAGGAGTGGTTAGTGGGTCAAAGAAATGGCTTGCTGTGAATGATTTTTACCTGGGCTTTCATAGATTTATATCTCTCATAAGTGATGTTTCAGTAGTGATTACAATACGGGTTACGATACCAATTTGCTATCTTATGTGAGCTCGTTGAATCCCAGGGCCTTTTCACAGTAGACTAGAGAGCACTATAGGGAACTGAAGCAACAGTGAAAGGCACCAGTACTTTAATTTTGGGTGGAGACGATGTAAATGTATCCTAATACATGTAGTATGTAGACACAATAAATACGGACATCATTTACAACCAAAGCATTGTTACAGTTATTGTTTCAATATAAATTTTGTGTATGTTTTTGCTTTTACCCTAATGTTGGCTGAACGCTTCCGCGTGAACAAGCTGTTAAAGTGTTGTTGAAAACAAAAAACGCCATAAACAATAATTACTATTCTAAATTGTATTATGTACATATTGTTCAACAAAATGCATTGACAAAAATATAATTCTGTTTTGCAATTCGACAGAAATTCAACTGTATTACTGTCTCGTTCCTTTCAAGTCAAAATATGGCACAGTGCCATAAGGTAAAAAAGGTAGATGAATTAATTATTGCTAAATTGATTATCAATGACAAATGGTTTTCTTTATTTATAGATTTCCAATGCTTAAAATATTAATTTAGCATAATATGTTAATTATTAATTTTGCAAAACGACTGGTAAATGGTAAAATAGACTAAAACACGCCTAAAATTATTCAAATTGACGGAGAGTTAAGTTTTTTTTTTAAGTGTTGCAAATAATGGCACCATTTATGACGCCCAATTGACACAATTTATGATGCCAGATCGACTATAATTAGGAACTTTTAATACTCTGTTCTAAAATTCAAAGTGGGTGCTGGTACTTGACGGTTGGTAATTGTAATTTGAAGAGCTTATTCTGGTATTGGTTTATAACAGTGTAACGAATGTCGGTTGCCACCTTGCAATAATTGCACCGCAGTTCCCAGCACAACCTACGTTCTTAATTCATTAATCTATACTTTCAAAAACTCTCATGCTAATAGGTTGGGAGCATGTTTTCATGGACCTCCTAGTGTTGTATTACACAAGTAAAAAGGCAGGAAGTCCGATAGTGTCCCACAGTTTCTTCTTCGCAAACCCTGCCGAAATTTGAACTCACCTTCACACAGAAAACTTAAATGTCGCCCCCCAGTACATGTGATTGTTATGTGTAAATACAAATCAGCACAGATTTCGTTGTAAAATGGGTTCAAGTGTATACTGTAGTACCCAAAAAAGTAGGAAATATGTCTTAGACATTGTCATTATTAGACCGAAAACAGCACTTTGGCAGCCGTCCGATACACAACTTGTACACTTGTCACAGACGTGGATTTCAGCATCCATAAATTATGAGAAAAAATAGTTCAAGTTATAGTTTCAACAAATCAAACCTTGAAAATAGCTGTATAATTAGTTTATTTAAGTTATGATAAGAACGTATATAGATGTAAGATATGGTAAAATATAAAGGTCATGCCAGGCGGGGGCCCTAAAGTTATGGAACATTTTGTCTTGAGTAGAAACACTTGGCTGGCTAATTTCTTACTATGCGCTAAATGGTTACGACCCGAAATTCTCGGCAATTGATGATCAGCGCGCCCCCAAAAAAAAGTTACGCTCAGACTAAACACGCCCAGATTAGAACAGGGCCCGCAGTTCGAAAATCATAACAAAATCAGGTATAAAAGGAGAGAGAAATCGCCATTGTTTGGAGAGTTGTTGGGTGAATCTCACCCCGAGAGGGTCAGCCCTTTCGGGCTATCGCTGTAGGTGTAAGTGCTGTGTCTACAGCCCACGCTGCCTCAGGTGAATGAAAAACCGCCTTCGCTGAGACTTATAACGTTCATCAGTTCTATTACTTCACTTTAGAATCCTTCTTTTTATAGATCCCATATCTGAATACTCCATTTATAAGAATTCCCTTTAAAAAGGGCTCATGTCCGAAGCCTCTTTAAAATTGTAAATATCGTAACATTGTTAGAAAAAGGAGATAAAGAATAATAACTATTACCCATAAATCAAATGACTTGCTTGACTCTCATTCGTTTGGGCTGATTGACTAGGGTGATAACTCAAATGATCAACAAAGTCAAGGTGAAGTACTGTTCGAAGAAGGTTAAGTCGAGGAGTCACGCTACCACACCTCCTCACCTGACGTCGCACCTGCAACATCCTGAAGTTTATACCCAAGGGGGTGAAACCCATTCAAAACCAGTCGTCCGTGCTGGGCGCTGACATTTTGAATATTGCACGGAAATTTTAGTTTGGGTGCCTTTAACACACATAATGTCAATTCGATACAAACAATCCGCAAAAAATCAGTTGTTGGATGTTGGCTGCTATTGTGGGTAAATTTTGTACCTAACCTGGCCACACAACGAATGAAATGACGATTCATCGTCTTGTGATTTAAATAAACCGCCCAATGAATACATCTGTTCACAAGCGCGCCATGCATTATGAGGCAAAAGAGGATCTGAGCACAATGATCAAGGTACAATATTATTACAACTGGCCACCTCTAACCATACATTAATTTTGTATTCACTACCGATTCGTGTATATGCAAAGCGGCACCAACAGTATGTGGAGAAGCGGAGGCAGCAATTGCTTTCTCTTGTTTGTACTCGTTGGTATTGTTGGTATGTTTCTTTGTGGTCGGGCAAAACATGCAAAGACGGTGTCGGTTATTTAAAAGATTACGTACGTTTGCCTCTCTTCTATCTATATAGAACCTCTTGTTTTACTTCGGGGAATAGCGGGTACCTGGCAATCAGGCGTATACAGGGGGGGTGCGGGGGGCGACGCACCCCCCAAAAATGACAAAGGTCGCTTTATCGTGGTGAACTTGTTGAAGGTCCGCTTTGCCACGATGAAGGTTCCGCTTTGGTTGTTTAAATTTGGTGCTCGATTATTGTCAGGGTTGTGCTACCCTACTATTATTGCGTCAATTGCCTAATTACAGTTGTTTGCACGCATAATCTACTATAATTATAGTGTTTTGTAAACGCCGATGATGTTTTATTTCTTTGAGAACCCCCCCCCCCCACCACGCTCTTCAGATTTTTGGATGCGACGGTAAAAAAAATTGGGGCAACCGGCGAGCGGAGCGAGCGAAGAAATTGTTCTCGACAAAAAAAGGTCACTTCTGGCAAATCCGCACCCCCAACTAAATTCCTGGTTACGGGCTGCTGGCACTGCTGATGAAGATTCTGGATCTCTGGAAGCGCCCCAATAAGCAGAACCCGCCTCCCGTTGCAATAGGTAAAAACGATTTATAGTAGCAGTAACAATCCTTTTTCCTTCCGCGATCACGCACGGCCCGACCAGCCTGTAAGCTTTTCAAGATCGGTAGGCTAATAAGGGTTTCTTGAAATTGGTAAAGACGTAAAATGATCGGCATAGTCAAAAACTTTCATAACGGCACGGAAGTCAGTCAGTCAGTCCGTCAGTCCTTACACGGATTTGACTCATATGGCTGGTCTCCGCCCAGCAAAAATGTAATGTAGAAAAAGTAAAAGAAATCTAAAACTTATCAAAAGTGGCGCTCAATTCAAAAAGTCCGGGATTAACCCTAGTAAGATTGCCATTCTGTCATCTGTTCCATAGTTCATTGCTAAATGCGACCCAAATGGAGGATGTTTCTAATATTGTATGATTTCATATGGCTGGTTCCAGAATTTTTATTGTGATATTCTCCTTTTTGTGTCGACTGCAAAAATTGCAGAAGACACCGAGGGCTTACTTGGTCGTATGTCTATGTGTTGGTGTGCGTTTGTGTCTGTGGTTAAAATGTTAACCCTTATTATATTGCATGCCGTAGAGTTCAGTCAGGGCTACGATGGTGTAAAGGTTTGTAAAAGAGGGAGGGGGGCGGCAGGTGGTGACATGGTGGTGACATCATGGACCTTTGGGCAGTCAAAATGTAAACCTTTCCCGCAAGGCTTGTACAAGTTATTGGAAGTCGTAAGGCGAATAAACTAAGCGGATTAACGAGTTCTCGATCTGATTAGATGTTGGGATATTTCGGGCAAATTACATATGGCAAAATGAGTAATAAAATGCAAAAAATCAGCGTAATAGCTAGATTTGAAAACTGTATATCGGATATGCAAATTCTCTTCTCGCATGAAAAACCATTATGGTGTGATCTTCTTGGCATTTGAAAGTGCATGATACGTGGGGTTAGGTATGGAAATGAGGTAATTAAATATGAATAATTGCTTTATCGCTGAAACGGTACATTGGATATGCAAAATGTCTTTGCTACATTAAAAAACTACTATGTCCATACCGATTCTGTGTGGAATCAAATGAAGTGAGGGGAAGGCTGGTGTTTAGGAAGGGGGAAGGGTGGTGTGTTGGGGAGAGGGAAAAGAGTGGGTGTTGGCGGAAGGGAAGGTGGGGTATTGGGAGGGGCAGGGTAAGGGGAGGGGGCAGGGTGGGGTGATGTTGAGGGGAGGGGGCAGCGTGGGGGGACCTCATGTGACCCTGGTGACCCATGTGAACTTTGTGAGCCATGTTGACCTGTGTGGCCCAACGACCTCGGTGACCCCCCATGTGACCTCGGTGGAACACGTTGTGAACTCGGTAACCTAAGGTGACCTTTGTTTATCCATTTTGACCGTTGTGACCTAATGTGCACTTGAGGACTCATGTGACCCTGGTGACCTCCATGCTTGACCCCTATGTGACCTGGTGGACATCATCTGACATCACGTGACTCGGTGACCATCATGTGATTAATGTCACCTGGTGAGCCTCTTGTCACTGGGGACCTAATGTCACCTTTGGCCCCACTCACAAATCGGGACGTTGGGGAGGGGCGGGTAGTCGGGAGGGGGCAGTGGTTAGGTGCGTCGGGGAGGGGTGTGCATCGGGGAGGGGGCAGGGGGGTGACATTGGTGACACCATGCGACCTTGGTGACACCATGCGACCTTAGTAACATCACATGACCTTGGTGACTTTGTAACCCCATGGGACATTTGTACCCTAGTGACTTTGTGACCCGGCGACCTCGTGACTTGCGGACTCATGTCACCTTTGGCCCTCATTCACAAACCGCCGACGGCAGCCGACACTTGCGGTCCCAACGACCGGATGATTTTTTAAAATATGATCTTCTGTGTGTGTGTTTTGAAGTAGCGCTGGGTATGCCATTCCTGGAGCACCGAGTCTGGGCTTGTGCTTGTAATGTTTTTTTGTTATTATCTGGAAATTTTAATAAAGTGATGTGAAAATATGTTGTTTAACATGCAAATAAAAACCTCAAGGTGATTTACATAGTGTTAATGCCACTTGTCGTTAAGCGCCAGGCCGTGGTGTACGCCGTTTGGGATCGTCAGAGCTATACGGCGAGATCACTTGGATCTACGTCATGAGCGGCACCGCTCAAAAGTTGAAAAAAATTAGAAAGGTCTGACAAACCTCAAGGGCATGCAAATCTGGAAAAAAGCAATACTTAGGAGTATGCCTCCATTCAATGGACCATTAGTACTTAAATGAAAGACAGAACAGGAAGGTTGATGCATCGCTGTCATTGTTATGGGCATGTAAGTGAGCCTATAAAGACCTCTTGTCCTTCCTAAGCTTTCATAACACTACAAAGAGGAAATAGGCAGCATTTCTATGAAAAGTACCCCAAATACCTATAATTAAAACTTTATGCCGATGTAGGGCAATGAGTGCTAAGACTTGGCTGAGTATAACAGTCTTCTTACCAAGCAGACTCGGAAGACAACACAATTGCCTATCTTAAATTAATAAATCATGGCAAAGACATGCTACTTGAATGACTGTGTGCTATTATATCATGAGCCGGTTAAAGGGCTGTTCCGATTAATGTTTACTGTGTTCTCTACTTGATAGAGCGCCTGGCACTTGCACATACGCCCCATCAAGTACCTGGGGGAATAAACTTGCGGTTTTGAAAGGAAGAAGCAATAATGCAATTGCAAAGCTATATCAATTACTGTGCTAATATTGCTGGTTAACTATTAAAACGCCAGTTTTTGTTAAATCTTGGGAATGAAAATGGACCCGGGGAGGGTTCTCAGCGGGTTTGTTGGGGACCCATGCGCGTTCCAGGGGTTCTGAAGTGACCCCTAACGGGACCAATTTTCAGTTGAAAATATTACCCCTAAGGGGGCCCAGTTTTGGCGAGTTTTTCAGTGAAAATCTGACCCCTAGGGACCAAATTGCAGTGAAATTATACCCTTGCGGACCGTTCTAAATACGTGAATAAAAGATATACCTTAAAATATACAAGAAAATGACATTGTGCTACTGCAAGGAAAAAATTAACACTCAGGGTTATTTGTGATATGTTTAGGGTAATTTTTTCCTATTGTATTCATGAACCAGAACACTCACAACTGATTTGATCCCCCTAGCGGGACGAAGAAACTTGATTATTGGAATTGATACCCCTAGCGGTAGTCCCCGCATTTGCAACGCTAATCTAGTCCCTTTTTTTGGGAACGAGCATGGGTACCCGACCAAATCCGCATGAACCCCCCCCCCCGGGGGAAACTGGATTTGAGGGCCAAAATTTCAGGACGACAACAATCGAGAAAATACGGCCTTTCATCTGATATCAAAATCGATTTTACTACGGTAAATGCGGGTGGGGGGTGGTGGGGGGCGGGGAGGGTGTGGGTGTTCCAAAGACGAAACGGAACACGCACCTGTAACTCTTTGTGGGATGGTATGTATGTAAAGGTGGTTGGTGATTTTTGGCAATTAATTTGGTGTTCTTGCCCTCCAGAAAATAAAACGAAAATGACGTCTTTTTTCCCAGAACCAAATGCCACTCATATACGAGTGAGTTTGTATGACGTATCGTGGACTGTCAACGGTCAGAAATACCTTACAAACACAAATAATGAGCCCTGCTGCACAAATGATTCTAAATTTTATATAATAAACCCAGATTTAATGATTAATCAGTTTGGTTCAAGAATTGAGTATGTCCAAAACAACAACATAGTAAATTAACAACAATAAATGATACTTATGTCCACGAATGTCCACAAGAAGCGTTGCAGTTCAACGATTGATATGTCCTCACAGCGAAGACTGCAAAACGACCGCATGCCAAAGGCACAGTCACACTTATAAATCATGTTACTATCCATGGGAATCTTCTCAGTCCTGAGATTAAACTTTTGTCCAGCAGTTCAGTCAAGAAGACACGGTTAAATAAGTCCCCGACGCCACTAATATTCACAGTTATAAGTCCAGATAATCACCACGATTTCCATCTGTCCACAATTTGGAATCACATTTTGATTCACAGCACTTTGGCTTTCAAAGACGACAGTAGAAATAATTATAGACACACGCTCACGTGAGAATTGAAAATTTAATAAATCTAGGCAATATTACTGTACAGATCTGCAATTATTGCACTTCAAAAATAGCTATAGCTTCTAGCTATACTTGCTACTCTGGCTGCTGGACACGAGTCTTACTCAAATCTCTCCTATATCAGGCTCAGGATTACCAAGTCTTAAAATAGATATTACCAAACATCATGCATGAAACAAAAACCCTTGGGGGGGGGCAACACTCGATGATAAATTGGATTTCAAATAAATTACATCATCTGCATTTCATCACCTTCAATTTATAACATCATGGGGAATCCCCAAGTTATGCACTATGTTGTGATTCAAAGCATAAACAAGTTGACTCAGTTTCGAAATTAGCAATTTTTGGGGACCCATTCATTCATGCCTCTAGTGTCAACAACAGGTGCATATCTCAACCAGCACTAGGGGAATCCCACTTACTTTTGGCACATTATTCCAGTTAATAAACACCTGGTCTGATTCTAAATATAGCACAGAGGATTTCCTAATAAACAAAGTGCTTTTCCATGAGAAACCTTTTTCTCAAAATAAATGAAAACAAAGGAATATTTTTAATAGAAAAATGGAGGCCATCATACCAGTTTAAAAAAATAGGACTATGATTGTGCCCGCAATTTTGCGTCTTTACACATATCCCCACAAAAGTAATACCAAACGGAAAGCTTATTTATTAGCTTTAATATGCAAACAAAGGAGCATTCCCATCGGTAGTCTATGTTCAAGCTGTTGTCTTTTGAATCAAGTGTCCTTTTGGTGCTCTGTCCACGGATTTACATTAAAACATTAAAATGGCGTTCGGCGACGAAGACAAATCGGTCCTTGAAGGGAATCGAGCATTATCGAGTGCCAGATAAAAGACAATGTGTAACCCCACAAAATGAAACCACATTTTCCATGGATGACCTATCTTTCTTTTTTTCGCCGTCACGCTCATCAAATTCATTTGAAAACAAAGAAAGTAACTTGATACATACATGTATGTTCGGAAGAGTTGATTGATGAAAACAATAAATTACAAAGAATCAAAATATATTGACAACTTTCGAGGAAAAGAAAATGCTTATGTTGTCTCATTTTGTACACTAAAGCATGCCAAGTTCTCAATGATCTTAATTACGCGCTGTTTTCTATTCTCACACACATTTGGCCAGGGTGTTCCTCCCCGCTAGGCACTGGCCGGCATCGTAAATACATACATATGACACCTGGGTGCATATGTTTGCATTAACACCACATGGAATTTTGATTATTTACAACATCTAACACTATAGACAACTTATTTTGGGTGGGGTTGTTGGGGAAGGAGATGTGGGTGTTGGAGGGGTGGGTGTTTGTGAAGGGGGTTGGGGAGGGGTTTTTTGGGGGGGAGGGGGTTGTGCAGAGTGTTGGGGAGGGGTGTCGCGGGGTGTGAGGATGCGGTGTGGTGTTGCTTGGTTTGGGGAGGGGGTGGGGTGTTGTGGCGGGTGTGTTGGAGAGGGTGTGGGGGGTGGAAGGGGGGTGGGGAGTGGGGAGGGGTTGAGGGGGGGTGAGGAAGGGGGGTGGGTGGGGGTATGGAGAGGTAGTAGGGTGTTTGCGGGTGGTGGGAAGGGTGGGGTGATGTGTGTTGAGGGGGGGGGTTGGGCTGGGGATTGAGGGGGTAGGTTGGTGGGGGGTGTGGGGGCAGGGGGGGGTTGTTGCGGGATGTTGGGTAGGGGGGGGTGGTGGGGGGGAGTGGGAGGGAGGGTGGGCGGGGATGGCTTTTGTTTACGGGGGGGTTGGGGAGGGAGTGGGGTGTTGCGGGTGTTGGGAGGGTGGGGTGGTTGGTGGAGGGGGATATCTGCACTCCTCCACTATATCGGCCTTGCACAACGTTTTTGGTGAAACCCCGTACGAATCATACAGTTGCAATCTGGTGTGCTGCTCTTTGTCTTACAGCTATGCGCGAAGCAGCGAGACTAACCACTTGTGAAAAAAAATAATCTTCTGTCTGTTTTTGTAGTATTGCCCTGCAGTCTCCATCTCCTGGCCAGCACAGATATGGGCTTGTGCGTAAATGTTTTCTTTGTTTTATCTGGAGATTTTAAGAAAGTGTATGAATAAAGGTGGTTACCCTGCAAAAACAAACCTTCAAGGTGATTACATAGGTGTCTGCCGCTTGTCGCTCAGCGGCAGGCCGCTTGGTGTATACGCCGCTTGAAGGATCGAGCTATATTAAGTCAAGCGCGCAGTGGCGTAGCTAGGATTTCATATTGGGGGGGGGCAGTCTCGCATCTCAACGACAGAAAAGGTTGAGGGTCCAGCTGGGCCGCCCTAGGGCCCCTGTTGGGGTCCAGGGGCGAAGCCCGGTGGGGGTTCGAGGGGCTATCAAATTTTTGTTTTTGATATGCTTTAAAGTCTTGAGGCTAATTTTTGTACGATTTGTAAAATTTACTTGTCGCCGCTTTGTCAATTGATCGTTAAACCTATACTTGCCGACAATCCGGCCTGACCTGAATTTCAAGTGTGAACCGACGGGCTCATCTTAATCGACGAAATCAATTAGTTGGGGGGGGGCGCCCGGCCCCCTGCCCCCCCCCCTCTGGCTACTCCATGCGCGGCGCTATCGCTTGGACTACGTCATCATGAGCGGCACCGCTCCAGAGTTGAGTTCAAGTCAACTGCAATTAAGCAATAGTAAATAAATACAATTGAAAAAGTATATAATGATAATAAGTAAATATATAATTAATATAATAATTAATACAGAAAAAATAAAACAAAATTTAGATAGAAACTATTTAATAAAGTAGGCAAATAAAAAACATGATATATAGAAAAAAAATTAATTATATAATAATCTGTTTTGGAAGCCCAACTACACCCAAACAATAGAATAAAAATAATTTTAATATAGTAAATATTAAATAAAAGTAGGCAAATAATAATAAAGTAGTTAGTAAATAAATTAATATATTAAAATAAAGATAATATAATATTAAACTATTTGCAACTTAATAAAATAATAGATATGGATAATAATAAATGAAGGTTAGACAAATAATAAGATATTAGAAAAGAGATTATAATTATTTCTGAAGCCAAACTGCAAATGTTAAAACTGGGGGGGGGGGGGGGGGTTAAATCTAAAAGGGGTTCGACGCAAAGAAGAGGCGCTGAGAACCACATGAGTGAAGCCGACGTGTTGTTTCACCCAAAGAGGTTCTATATAGATAGAGGCAAACGGGTTACGTAATCTTAGAAATACACCGTCTCGTATGTTTTGCCGAACACAAAGAAAACATAGAGTACCAACAATAGAAAGCAATGGCTGCCTCAGCTTCTTCCACCATACTGTGGGTGCCGCCTTTGCATATACACTAATCGGTAGTGATAAAATTAATGTCTTGTAGCGTTGGCCAGGGGTATTAAATAGGGACCTGGATCATTGTGCGCAGAGATACTCTTTTTTCTCTAATGCAATGCGCCGTAGGTGAAATGATGTATTAATTGAGGCGGGTTATTTAAATCAAGGACGACTGATGTGTCATTCATTCGTTGCGTGGCATGGGTAGGACAAAATTTAACCACCCAATAGCACCCAACATCAACAACTGATTATTGGCGGATTGTTGTATCGAATTGACATTATGTGTGGTTATACAGCACCTCAAAACTGATAAGATTCCGTGCAATATTCAAATGTCAGCGACCAGCACGGAAGACGACTGGTTTTGAATGCGTGTCACCCCCTTGGTTTACCCAAGACGATTTGCAATGGGCAGAGTCCGAGCGGCAGAGAGATCGATTTATTGGGTTGACGCTTTGCCGCTTGTCACCGCTAGCGATTCTGACATGTTTGACCATGATAGGAGTATGAGCCGTAAATTTCATAATCAGAGCGGCCCCAAAGCGGCAAGCGGCATGACAGTAGGCCAATGACCTTTACTGTCAGTACCGCAATCAAATGCAATGACTTGAAATTTGCAAATAAGCGTTCGCGTTCGTAAGTAGCGTAATTCCGTCCAGGTAAGTAACTGGTATGAAATCGCATAACAGACGCTGGAACAGCCGGGGACCCAATGCCAAAACGAGGGCTAAACAGAACAACGGGCTAAACAGAACGGGGGCCAAAAAGACGGACTAATGACGGGCAGAAAGCCTAACAGACGCGACCTAATGGACGGGCAGAAGGCCAAACAGACGGACCTAATGGACGGGCGAATGCAAACAGACGGGCAAAACGGGCGGCAAAACAGACGGGCAGCCGAACCATAAACAGTCAGCGCGAAAATTGGAAATTCCCCCAAAGCATAACCATACAGACGAAAAAAAAGGGAAAAAGGGAAAACCCTTAAAGCAGCCATACTTTCAATAAAGTCATCAATAAAGTTTGAACAACCTTTAGTAATTGATTGATCCACGTACTTTCTATCAATCCTGCCAACTGACATGCCAAAACGATGTTCGTCTGAATCTTAAAAAACATCGTTTGTTAGATTATGATTCGATGCCCAATGCGGCATATGGGGATCTTGTTTTTTATCCACATTTTTGCTTTTACCTAATTATTTCATTACATGCAAAAAAAGAGAAAACTGGGCCTCATTGGAACAGAAAACATTCAACTTACATGGCTATGGCCGACTCGTAGATGTAGTCAATAATGCTGTTCGAAAAAAAAAATCAAACAAAATAGGAATATTCCTAGACTTATCTTAAAGCATTGATACATTGATCACAGATACTTCTTCACAGACTAGAGCATTATGGATTCCGTGGTGTAGGCCTTGAATAGTTTAAGAACTACTTAAGTAATCGAACACAATTGTTTCTATGATAATTGTAACTCATACGTTAAAAAAATATTTGTGGGTGTTCACAGGGATCCATATTGGGCCCACTACTCTGTATTTTGTATGTAAATGATATTACGTATACTTCAAATGTACTGATTGTCATTCTGTTTGCTGATGCCCCACTATTCTGTACTCGGACAATGACATCAATAGGAAAATAACTGAAGTTAACAAAGAATTAAAAGAAGTAGCAATTGGTTCAAGGCAAACAAATATCAGTAAATGCCAGCAAAAACAAAATTACAGATACTTGGTACACCTTATATGGGGGGGGACATCAACAAAAACAAGGGGCGATTTACCTGTTACGTTAAATAGTACCATACTTGAAAGAGTAAAGGTACTAATTTTTGGGTGTGCTAATTGATGAATGCTTAACATGGAAACATCATATCGATTGTATATCCAAAACGAGTTATAAAAAATATTGGTGTATTCAATAAACTCAAGCACAATGATCCCAAACAGCGTGTAACTACTTCACGCTATTGTACCTTAATTTTACCCTATCTTAACTATGGAATTTCATATGGGGAACACTGTAAACCTCTGGATTAAACTGGTTATAAAACTACAAATGGGCCAATACGATCTGTCTCAATTAGCCACTACAGAAGTATACCCGACCCATTTGCTAAACATAATCTTTCAACTGTTACAGATATTTATACATTGGAACTGTGGAGCGATTAATGTTTAGATGTTCTATAAACTGTCTACTCGTGGCCTTGCAAAAATTATTTTACCAAACGATCTGATATTGCACGCCTACCATACAAGGACACGCCATGGACTACAACTTGCCAAAAAATAAGACACTCTTTTGGCGACAACGCCATTCGAAAAACTGGTCCGAGTCTTTGGAATTCACTACCAAATTTCATAAAAGAATCCAAATCCGTTAAAACATTTTCGCAATACTTAACAAACATTATCCCAAACTATGAGTAATTCATGTCTTGAGCCGTCTTGTCTGTCTTGTGTTATGACTTTTTTCGTTATTAATTGTTGTTAATTGCTTTGTTTTTAAGGGGTAGGTGATTCAGGCATAAATGGCTTTCCCCAGCCTACTCACCCCCAATATGTTTTGTGTGCTTGATGTTATTTGATGTATGGTTTTTTATGGAAATAAATAAAAAATACAAAATAAAGTTGGAAATAAGCCTGTAACATGGCTTTATGGATTATTGTTGTTTTTACTCATTTTTTGTTTGTTCGAATGTTACAATCATAGTAATACTAACAATAGTGGCTTTTTAGATGCAAAAACCAGCAGGTCTCTATATTGCCCTTTACAGATACAAAACGGATACGTAATTATAACGTGTAATCATTTATCTTTGTTAACATTATGTTTGGAAATTTGTATATTTGTAAGAAAACAATTACTACAATAAATCCAATCGTACTCCGTGTCATTTGACTCAGATATCGAATTTCCCTCTCGATCCGTATTTTATACCAATGACTTATTGTACAACTATAAAAAAGCGCTGTACTGTGAAGGTGGGCAACAGGGTCTTTCAGTTGTACTCATCAAGTCAAGTGAGTTTGCGACCGCGTAGAGAAAAAGTTGCAGAGCGTTAAACCAGGATATTTTCATTGGGGAGGAAGTGAAGCCACAATGTATTTGGTGGGGGCGCATATCCAGCATCGTAATAAGTGTTGTACACGGATACTCATTTTTTTGTGGGGGGGGGGGGGTAAAGGGATTTGAATGAGATCTCTTTCAAGCACAGTTAGTCAGTTACGCGTGCGTATTTGGTTTAGGCCTTAAAATAGACCTATATTAACACTTTTACATAGTTGCACTTTGGTGAGTTTGAAACACCAGTTCAAGTGCAGTCCAGTTGTATTTTCAAGTTTCTAATAAACCAGCACCTTCATGTATACAAGGGAATCGCGGTAAATTATATCTTCATTGCAGAGAAATGAACACTCCTCAGCTTTGTCCCGACCCCAAATGACCATGATGCGGAGCTGGATGCTAGCTGCTGGAGGACGTGTGACCTAGTCGCAAACTATAAGAGCGATGCATCGCGTGTTTAATTTTGTATTCACTTTGAGCTTAAATCCCACTATACTGAATAGTGAAGATAGGGTATAAATACGAAAATTTAATATTGCTAAAGCTAAGGTTATTAATAAGAAAAATCTCCTTTTTGTAAAATGCTGCAATGTTCCGTATATGCGGGCACACGATGTTGGAACGTCGAAAACGGGTTGTGAGTTTTTAGAAAGTTACATGACAATACGGGAATGTGCCGCAAATATGGTCTCTTTTTGTAATCTCCGGGTATAAGTAAAAAAATTACCCTTTTTAAATGTAAATATTGGTTTGTATAGCAATGGTTAGTTTTTTCAGTTTGCTAAAAAAAGGTTCGAAATTGTGAGGAAAAATGGCAAATTTGTGTTAAATTTGGCCACAAATTGGACTAATTTTTCTTGTGATACGGTTTTAAAAGATTGTTGATGCACATCAAGTGTAGTACTGTATTCCTTTTTGTGCTTGCGATTTCTGTTAGGGAACCCTTTTGGCAAAAAATCTGGTATATAGATAGATACTTCCAGACTTACCGCGAAGTAAGTGCCCCATTATAAAAACGATACTACACCGTGCCCGGGACATGCATTGTAGCTTACAATCTATACGTACGGTGGTGTGGAGCAAAGGTACCTATGGGTTTTGGAAAGGATGTTTTGGACAATTTAGGTATCATGCGAAAGCTAAGAATCTAAGAAATCCATCTGGTCTAAGATTCATTTTGAAAGGAATTCCTCAACGACAATTAAAGGACTGAAACTAGATAAAAATCGTCAATGGATATCGCCATTGCTTGTAGATTAGGAGGACTATGTTAAAATACTGGACAGGTACTATGTAAAATTGATTTGTTACTAAATGAATTTGGCATGGTAGAAAAGCTAAGGAATCAGACTTTACACATTAGCTTGTTTATCTTTGTGAGGTTTAATGTCACGGCAAAATTATGGGTGAGGAAATCACATGTGGTGCTGCTACAAATCCCTATACCAGAAATAACGCTTCTGCATGCTATCTCCACACTTGCACGGAGATGTTCTGAAATAGTTTGTAATGAACCAAGACCCCATCTTACATTCTAAAACCCCCGATTTGTATTTCTACGTGCTGGACGTTGTTTTGATGTCCATGTCCGATATTGTTACCGTGGGCAATATACACGCCTTCCATTAAAAATTATGAATTTTGGTACTGTATCCTAGCATTTAATTTCATTTCAGTTTGGCCAACCAATTAAAAACACAAAAATCATACATGAACCGCATCGTGGTTCTTGCGCTTACAGGGGTTAATACAGTTTGCACTATACATGTACCTGACAATATAAAAGTTAAAATACATAAAAATACTGAAAATAGATTGCAAATAACTTGGATTAAATAAAAAATGAACTGCGGACCAGCCATATAGTTTCACATACACACTTTGTTCAGATCTAGATTCTCATGGTTTACAGTAATCATCGAGGAAAAACTTGCTAATGCCCTAAACAGTATTTAAAAAAAAAATCACCTCATCCTGAAATAATTTTAGCATGTAATCACTTAAATGATTGGATAGACCGATGCGCCGACGAGACTTCCAGTTTGTGGGGGGACCACCATTCACCCGCCAAAGACCAATTTTTTCTATTCGTGAGTTCTGTATGATAGTGTTGTCTGTTCGGAAAAAGACATGTCATTGGCCAAACAGCCGACGAGTCAATTGGCCAAACAGACGCGTGGTCTATTTGTCCAGTCGTTTAAAGGTTTGTATTTAATTTTGTAAGTTACCATTTATATACGTCCGAACAGGGGGGAACTTAATTTTTTTTATTCACACCTCCATTGATGAATTTACAATATAGAGAATACAAATATAATTATAATTTAAATATACTAGTGAAGATCAAAGGTTGACATATGTAATATGCAATAATGAAGGCATATTAGCTGTAACACGGTTAAGTATAAGCACGATTGATTACACTGGCCTACGAAATTAAAATACTTTCTCTATTTTTTTTTCTGTGACATAATGAAACCTCAGGGAACATAGAATACCCATGCGTTCAATGATGAGCAAGGACTGGAGGAGGAGCAAGGACTGGAGCATATATATTTTGTATTTATATGCTTTCATTATATTTGTAAGTCTATTTCGAATGTTAGAACTAGGAAAAAAGTCACTCGATTGTTTGACAAGACTCGTTTTAAAAAAACTTATAGACCTTTTATCTACCCTGGCTTGGAAAGAAGGGTGAATATTTGTGGGGAGCATGTATGTCTGTATGTTCTGTATGTAGATATGTGTGGTTCCAGATTTGATTAGTTTTCGTTTTCGGTCTCCTTCGAAAAAATTTAAGTCGATTTAAACCAATTGGGGTTAAAGGCTGACTCAGAGATTTTGAAATATATTTTCTTAAAATGAAATGAAATAATTTTATTAAAAATAATCAACTATAACTAAGATAGTCACATAAAATGCCAGTTCCAAAGTTTGGGATGTATCGGATTTTCGTTTTGATGGTATATAAACAGTTTTGTATTAATAGAGAGTGGCCAATACAGGCATACTGGGTATAACAACAATTCCGGGATCCGGAATTTTGTTTTATAAACAAAGTTGTGATTTCTATATTTACTGGACCTTCGATAACGCTTAACTATTGCACACAGTGATTAGGTTGTGAGGCTAGTGTAGTAGGCCTATAAGTCTACCTGAAAAAATAGACAACTGAAAGAAAATGCAACGTTAAAAATGTAAAGCTTCTAATTTGTATTTCATTGTGCGTACTTTAATCAACTTTAATTTCATGCATTCAACTGCAACTGTCACTATCATCCTTAGAACATGGCTTATATTGTTTTTTCAATATTTTGTTGTGTTTTTTGATTTTTTAAAAGTTTTGACTCTTTTTTATATTTGTCATAACTTTAACAACAATTTACGTAATTATCTTACCAATCATTATGACATTAAAAATAGACAAATTCACACTAATGATACCAGACAGACTGGTTAATTTAATCTCACTCAAAGAGAAACATTTAATAGCTTGGGGCAAATCTAACACATTGGTCTTTATAAAACACAACTTATATTAAACAAAATCTGTTCACTCATTAATCTCTTTATGTCGATCCTCTTCTCTTTTTTCTCTTAATTTTCTTATCACAGTACTAAACGTCATGGTTTCAGATTCGGGACCAAGGTTTTACGCCAAAAGTGTAAAAATGGTGAAAGTGGCTTTAACAGGATGAAACAAAACTGTTTTCTAGGTTGAAATTTGTGTAGCAATCCAAAATTCTGAAGTCAAAATACAAAATGTTGGATGCGTTCGGATATCGGAATCATGTGACTTTACTATGGACTTCATCTTTAGATAAATAAAAGAAAATATTTGTAAAAAAACCAAAAAATAATAATCAGCTGAATTGGACAAAAATTATGAAATTCAAAAATGAAATATTTGTTTTTTAATTTAATGAATCATGCATAGATTCCTTGCCTGAAGTATTCGCGCATTAACATGCATGATTAGAGAACATTTACTTAACACAAAAAATAAGAATGAATGCAACTATGGTAAGTGCGGAATTCCTTTTACGGATTACAGAGACCTTATTAAAAAAACAATATAATTTATACCCACTTAATGAATGATGTCAGCGTCAAACACTTTCAAAACTCGCCTCTTCTTCAATTTTCGCCGCTTTTAGGCTCGAACAAGTCAATTTAATTTCCATTTTAGGATTCAAAAGTATTTACATTGCGAGAAAACCAATAAGGATACTCGGGAAAACAGAGTCTTACACTATAAATTACGGGAATAGGAACGAATGAGACTATTATGCGGCATTCCTTTCAGAGATTATACGAACTATTTCGCAACTAAAGATGTCAGGTAGGTCTAGGTTACACGTGTTGGCACGGACTTCATAACAAAAACGCACTTGTAACAACATTGTTTGAAAACTGCGTTAAGCCATCTTATGACAGAACAAAAAGGGCCAAACTTCGACGCACTTTATAACACATTAAAAAGTGATGAAATTTTCCAAAGTCTTCCATTTAAAGAAAATTACTCCCCACGTAAAAATGGTACGAACTGCGTTAAGCTCTCTTGTGAAAGAACAAAAAGGACAACTTGGAGAACTTTGAGAAAAAACAAATCAATTTTGGTGAGTGAATTTCGAAACTCTACATTAAAGAACACTAACTCGACCCATACCCACTCGCCCAAAATACAAACTCGTCCACATAGCAAATTTTATGGTGCATTTTTAAATAGTCATTGAAGTATGGCTCTAAAACTCTATTATGTAAAACTAGCCAATCGCCTCATTTAGAGCTAAAAACCGCCTGAAAATCCGATATTCTTTCGTTTTTTCGCGCAAATTGTATTTCGCCTATTTTCTGTGGAAAATGCAATTTTGCCGACTCGCGGGACTTGATGACGTCATTGTGGAAGCCATATAAAGTATGCTGGTACCTTATTTGGTATCAATTGAAAGAGGAGGACCACAGCTATCCACTGGTATCAAAATCATAAGCATCAGGAGCTTTATAACAAATTCCGAGGTGGGGGTGTGGTTCCCCCCTTGGTAAACCGGTGTACAAAAAGGCTTGGTAAGACGAGGTTTAAAAGCTGTCCCTTTTTAAAAAAATAAAGCACTTTGTAACAATGTTGTTACAAATTGGGTTGCTGAGATACATCGGACATGGTGAAGATGTTTTAAAGATTTTTAATTGTAATGGGTTCAGTTAACAAGTAACGCATAAGGGGGCCCCTGCTAGGGACCCTTTTTTCTCCTCGGTCCGCATATTTAACGCTGCATATCGCTGCGATGGATTTGAATGTTGTATCAACGCAAGCGCAACTAAGTAGCAAATACAAACAATATCAATCAAAATATATTCCAGCGTTAAAATAGAGGCCCGAAAACACCAAAATGGGCCCTTAGAGGGACCCCTTATGAAGGTATTTGTTAATTTGCCCACTTTGCAAGTTAAAAATACAGTGAAAATCTTCCCATGACGATATTCTTCACACAAACCCACTTGTAACCAATATTGTTATCAAAGTGCGTTAAAAAATGTTTAATGGGACAACTTCAACCCAATTTGTAAAAAAGTGGTTACAAAGTGTGTTAAGTCGATGGCTGCCTTTTTTATGGCAGTAAAGTGTAACTTCACTACACTAAGTAACACGATAGAGAAGTATATAAATCTATTAAATTAAAATGTTATAAATAACATCCAATGACAAACATGACTTCAGCAACCCACTTTTGTAATACAATTTCCTTAAAGTGGGTGTGAGCTCATAACTCATTCAGATAAAAGCGAATACTGACGAATAATGTCCTATTAAAATAGCAAGAGTTGTCAAAAAATCCAAGATTTTAAATTTAAAACACTTTTATAGTGTGTTGCTTATTTTCTTCTTACTGGCAAAATAAAGAAGCGGCAGCAGCTTAAACGCACATTTGTAACAATTTTGTTACAAACTGAGTTGAGGTGTCCCTTTTACGCACAAATCAACGTATTGTGCTACATTTTTTGTTACAAAGATGGGTTGCTGAAGTATATCGTTCTTGGGAGATATTGAAGGAATTGTTAAAGTTGTAAAGGGGCGAGTTACATCTTGAACGTGCACGATGGGCCTTCAAAGGCCCCATTTTTGTCTTTTTCCGTCCGCATTTTATTTTTAACGCTGCCATTATATTTGGTTTATATTTTTTCTTAAATCTGTTCGGTCTTTGGATTGCACTGCTGCAGAAAAATCAAATCCATAGCATATTTTTGTGTTAATTAGAATGGGTCACAAAGATGCCCCACCCAGGAATGCCATGCAAATAATATGATTTAGAGGTTTATAATTGCATATACTATTAATAAAGTAAATAACAATCGAAACAATTTTGGAAAGTCTAGTAGCCCATTGGTTCAATAATATTTTATATTCATCATAATCGGAGTTCTTGCAGAACATATGTTAAATTACAGGTAACAATAATCCTACATATTTAAATGCAATTGTTTTAAATACACTCTTCATTTGTGTTAATGTGTTGAAGTTATCGCTTGCTGCCATTATAGAGCA
>JAMKCH010027561.1:0-18288 GCA_023653785.1 Ophioderma brevispina
AAGTTTTTTGGAAATAACCAACTTACTTGAAAGAAAATAGGCAAATTATATGCTTTATGTCACGGACGGGCACATCTTCTGCCTTTCGTAGGTGTCTGTACATGACCACAAAGTTCTACTTCTCTAAAGTTGGCTCTAAAGGATATAAATCTTCAATAGGATGAATACTTCTTAAACTGTTCACCAGATTATTATTCACGGCTGACAGTTTTGTTCTGCACCTCAAAGTATGTCAGACTTGCAATTGGTCGCCTTATTCGATCCCTGATATTACTTTCTAGTTAAAGTAATATTTCTGGCTAAGTTATAGGGAATTGTTTGAGAGATGATATAAGATAAGGCAATGCAAGAAATCCTAGAGTGTAGCCACTGAAAGAGTTCATGAATTTCCTCATTGATGTTTAGCATACAGATTATGCCTCAGTCACCATACAGAGAATGCCAAAATGAAAATGCACACCCCCCCCCCCCCCCCCCCCCCCCCTCGTGGACAAAATGACATAATTTAGGGGAGGAAAATACCACTATTCATTGATTTTTATTTTTTTGTATGTTAATGCATTGAAGGAATTTGGGGCATGCCCTGTTGCACTGGGGTCAGCTAGACAAGACATACATAACCCTGGCGGCCATCGTTATTGTGAAAAGTGCATCCGAGAATGTGTGAATAGAAGGTAAGTATAATGTTTGTTAATAAAAAATAATTCTCCTGTGGTATTTGTAGTAAAACCAAAGTTTTGTCCCCGTGAACTAGGGGCGTGGCCGGATTCACTCACACTCGCAGCAACCGCCCTACTAACTCCTTACACTTCACCAGATTCAAGGCATCTTCCACCCTCAAACCAACCCTCCTATCGCCTCCTCACTTGCTTCTTCCAAGTCTTCTTTGGATGTCCTTCCTCCTCAACCTCCCACCTCAGACTCAAAAGCCCCTTCTAAAACAGCCCGTATCCTTTGTCAGCACATGCCCGTTCCAACACCTCCTGCAGATTTCCCCATCTCATTTTCGCGACAGACACCAGTCTCACTCCATACAGCATCATGATCTCACACAGCTCTTATACACCATACCTTTCATCTCAAAGGATATTTTTTTTTCCTTGAAACAACTCCCCACATGCCACGAACTTCACCCACCCATACTCACTCTAGCTGTCACAGCCACCTCGCATCCCGACCCCCATAACCCTGTCCCCCAAGTCTGTGAACGCCTTCACCGAGTCACCTCGTCACACAACTTTTCCTCCTGTTCCACCATCCCTCCAGCACCCTTCTCGCATCTCCTACACATAAAATCTCTTCCAAATGGAGTCACTCTCTTCATCTTTGTGTCATTGAATGTGAATCCATTACCCGCATTTCTCACACCACACTGAATTGGCCCTCACTCTTTTTCCCAACACACCAAATGGGTCTACCTTGTTAACACCAACTCCTCTCCACCCAGCTCACCAACATTTGTCTTCCCAAGTTTACCTTCAGATCCTTACAAAAGCCTTCTTCCATTCCAAAATTCTCCCTCGTCCCGCCATGTCTCGCACCACCCGGGGGAGGCCACTTGTATTCAAAAGGGAATCTATGCTGGTGTATGGCCTCCCAAAACGTACCCTAAGCGCGTATTCACTTGGAAGAAATACCCTAGCACGTCGTTAGGTTGATTTTGCTACCCTAAACAATACTTTGGGTTTGATTCGCCTCCCTTAAACAAGTGTTTGGTTTAATTTTATTATCCTAAACAAGTAATTTGCAGACAGTTTAAAAATACACCCTAACAAGTATTTTGACATAAGTTTGCACCTAAAACACGCACGATCATAAAAACGTCTTAACCATTCACTAAGCATCGGGCTATATGGCCTGAATAAGGGAATATTTATCACATGATTTAATTGAAGGTTCGTACTCCCTAAAATTGGAGGACAAATCTAAATTTTGATTAAAATTGTTAATCTATTAGTTTATATATCAAGGGATTTGATGTAATTTTAATCTAAATTTTTAAATTGTCCCTGCTCTATTAAATGGAAAGATTGAGGGGAGGGAAAAGTCCAATTAAGATTGAGAAATCAGTCTTAACATTGGAAAATTCAAACCAAATTCCATTGAATTTTCAATCAAATTTTAGACTTTCCCCCAACTCAATCTTTAAGATTGCATTTTTCAATCCTTTGGTTTAAGAGAGTGATAGCAATAAGATTAGTTTTTAAATCTAAGAAATTAGAGAGATTATATCAATTGTACCATTATCTGGGCCTAGAAGTTTACAATTTAAATCGATTACATTTAATATTAAGTCTTTTTAAGTTTTCCCTTAATTTCTTTGGTAATTGAAGGCCCACTATCGAGTCTTTTTTCCAAAAATTCAAAATGCTCATGTTGTCCCTTAATTGCTAGTGTTAGTCATATCAACACCTTATATTGCCTTTTCTTGGTAAAAACAGACCTTTGACATTTTAAAGCTATGTGTATAAACAAAGGCGGATCCCGACTTTTATTAGTAAACAAGCATGAAAATCATAATATTTTGACAAATACGGCGGGTTATGCTTAGCACTTACAGGGGTATTATACAACAATTTCCAATACAACAGTGCCAAAAAAATGGACTTTGATGAAAAATAGGGGATCGATTGTTTACATTGTGAAAATCGCGGAGTCTTGTCGGATGTGTAATTATTGACAGTTTTTTTCTGCAAATTCAGCCATGTCATTGAACTAAAACCGCACTGAATATTCTGAACATGCTTTGATGACATAACGTAGAGAAAGACCCTAATTCCGTTTCTGCGCACATTGTACTTGAACGATCAGTCACAAAAAGAAATGAAACTCCGGTATTATAAAGGTCGATGTGTTGCGGGAGGACGACGACGACAAGATGAAAAAAGGCTAAAATTAAGACTGAAATGGTTAAATCACTCGGGGAGGAATTTAACATGTGAAATCAGGAGAAAATCGGGAACACACAACACACAATTTTAAAAAACAAACATTTTTAAAATTTCAAAAATACTCACACACCTAAAACACGTATTTTCGATGTGAAAAAGCCTACCCTAATTTTGAATTTTTGATGATTTTGCTACCCTAAACAATTTACGCGAGTACAAGTCCTGGTCTCAAAAAACGCCCCTAATTACGCTTTTTTGTACACAAGCATGTATCCACCTTGGATACAGAGTGCCCCCGGGCTCGCTCATTAAAAACCAAGTATAAGCATACAACATCTCTCTCATCAAACCCTAAATTGCACTCTTGTTAACTAACATTTAAAATACCAATAAACAAAAAAACCCCCACACACACACATGCAAAAACAAACAGGGAAAGCATACAACATCTCACTCATCAAAACCCTCATTGCACTCTTCTGTAATATACACAATCCAATTGCAAAAACCCCCCCCCCCCCACCCACCCAAACAGGGAAAGCACAGAATGATGCACATCAACCTTCACTCAAACTCCTCAGACAAATCAACTCCACTCTAACTCTTGTCTTTGCTCCTTCATACAAATCATCACTGCTCTAACCATTACTTCTGGTATCCTTCTCTTCCTCATTGCCACTCCATCCTTTCCTCGTACTCTATCAAAATGCCTTCTCCAAAGTCTACAAAAACATATACAAATTCTCTTTAGTCGGTATCCTCTGAAAGCCCTCAAAATATACACTGCATCTATCGTCCCTTCCTGGGCATAAACCCAAATTGCATCTATCCACTTCCACTATCTCCGAATCCTATTCTCTAACACCCTCTCCAAAATTTAAGTACAAGCTCCAACAACTTTCACAACTATATGCACCAAACTCATTGCATCCCTTTCCCTTTAAAAATGGGAATACCACCATCACTGCCCACTCCTCGGCATCCCTCCTCACATCTAACATCTCTGACACAAATCGATTCTGCGCCCCAATCCCTATCTCTCCATTGCAATAATCATCTCAAACACTCACCCTCCGAGGGGCAGCCGCCTTCATTTTTGCATTTCCCCGATTGCCTCACCACCTCCTCCCGGGTGATTGGCCCCCCTTCCACCACATAAGCTACCACCTTCTGATCCCACTCATTCTCCTCATGATTGTCTCCATATGCTCTTTCCCGACTCTACCTCTATCTCTCTCACTGAAATTCAAAAACTTCCATACTTCCCCTCTTACATCTTCCCCTTCGACATCTCTTTCATCCCATTCATATGGGATATAATCTTCATGTCTGAAGCGAGTGACATCACAGATTTATTTTAACACTAGATAGAGTACGCCCGTGTTGAAGAATGGCGGCCACCGACCGTAACCGTGTTTTGAAAAAGATAATATGTCATACGGTCATCCATTCGAAATTCGCACGCGTACGCGCATGCGCCTTAACCTGTTGGCCTGGAATGGACAGTCGTATATGCAAAATGCTGAATATATGAATAAAATTGGTTACACCACGCTATGGGGAAATTCAGGGAATATATGAATAAATTGGTACACCACGCTATGGAAATAACGTACGCACTGCGGGAAAAGATGGTTACGGCTTTTTGAGGCTGGCGTTCGCTATCTAGTGTTATAAATAGAAGATCAGTGGTGACATCGCACTTTCCACAGCTGCTCTGCATGAACAATAGTGTGGACATGTTAGCAGGGGTAAAATACTGGGACTATAATATATTTACAAATTGAAATGAAATGGGCTCACTACACCATTGGATTACTATTATCTAATATCATATACAGAATGCATGACAATAAGTGTGTTTTACAAACCAATGGGTACATTGAGCCCAAATTGCACTGATACTGTACGCCAGATTTTAAACTTTTGATACACATTTTTGTGGTGGCCTGCAAGAATTGCCAGGAGGCGACACTTACAGTCCTTAATCTGTGTGCCGGCTTCTGTATGGCCTTTTGGACGTATGGGCCGTTTTTTGTTTTCATGTTAAAGATTTGCTATAGTTTCTCATGCGAGAAAGGCCAGTTGCTACAGAAATTGGGCTACAGATGCCCCTTGGGAAATACCCTATGATGCCAAACTAGGCTTACATGCAAATGGGGAAACATTCATTTGATATTTACGGTCCAGTGTCAATTACAAAGGTCAAAGGTTCCTCTGTAAGGTCAAGGTATAAAAGAGGAGTGAGGAAAAGGTGGACTGCGAAAGCAGGCAACACTTGTGTTTCGAGAACCGATCCCTTGTTAATTTGCAGTTTCTGGAACGGTGCTGAGGATTTTAAAAGCATAACGCCACATTTTTGTTGAGAGCGCCCCAATTTTTTTCACACAAAATATTGCTCACATGAAGTCTTTTTAATAATTACCTATAATTAATATCAAATGGTGACAGGACTGTAGAACTGGGATTTAAATCAAATTAAGAAACATTTTCAATTTTTGTCATAGGCAAACATTATAGAAACGGAATAGCCAACTGTGAATTCACTGCTTACTGGAGGAATCTTGTGTCAAATTGGTCAAAAGTGAAAAGACCATATATTACAAAGCTTATCTATTGTTGTTGCGGGTTTTAAAAACAAATAATGTGGGGTCCAAGTATGTTTCCCTCTAATTGACATGTTTATAAGCTTGATGTATGTTTTCAAATAAATACATGTAATTAGAACTGGTCAGACATGGGGAAACGGTCATGCCACTCTGCTGTACAACCTTGAACTTCCTGAAGTTTCCAGCACTGTATACTGTACTTAGACTTCCGCCAAAGGACCAAAATATGATTTTTAGAGGCCTTTGTTTGTTACAAAGTCCAACCTAGTGGATTCTACCCCAGGGGGTGTACATCACTATGGGTGTTTGGCCTTCTACTTTTTATTTTAGGTTAAAACTGGCCAAAAAGGGTCAAAATTGTCCAAAATAAGTACATCACGGTCGAAATTCATTCCTTTCGTCAAATAATCGATCAGAACATGTCTATGATACTTCCAAAGGATCTTTATTTAAGTGAATATAATGGAGACAGTTCCAAATATAAAATTCTCTGCCTGGGGGTCAAAATGGCCAAAAAAGGTCAAAATTGTCCAAAGATCGGAATCAAGTCGAAATGCATTCCTTTCTTCTTCAAATAATGATATCATAATATGTCCATTTACCTTCAATAGGATCTTAATTTAAGTAATATAAAAGCCATTCCAATTTACAAATTTTGTGGGTCAAAAGGCCAAAATAATGTCAAAATTGTCCAAAATTATTAACAGTCGAATACATTCCTTTCTTAGAAATAATCGATCAGAACATGTTCAGATTTATTACCTTCAATGAAGTCATATTAAGTGCATAAAATGGAAACCATTTCAATATTAAATTTTGGGGTCAAAATGGCCAAAAAAGGTCACAATTTCCAAAATACGTCATCAGTCGAAATCATGTCCTTTCTTCTTTCTTTCTTCAATAATCTATCATAATATGTCCATTTACCTTCAAAGGATCTTAATTTATAAATATAATAGAAGGCCATTCCAATTTACAAATTTTGGGGTCAAAATGGCAAAATAATGGCAAATTGTCCAAAAATATGTATCACGGTCGAATACATTCCTTTTCCTTTAAAATAATCGATCAGAACTTGTTCATTTACCTTCAAATGTCTATTTAATTGCATAAATGGAAACCAGTTCATATTTTAAATTTTGGGGTCAAAATGTCAACCAAAAAAGATACTAAGGTAAAAGCTGCTCACTCAGCAGGAAAGGGTATCTGGTGCCGGGACACGGAGGGAGACTGCAGTACCTACAGGGACGAAGAGGGGGAGGGGGGGGGGGGGGGAAGGGGGGGGGGGTGCACATACCGGTTTGTTTTCACAAATATTTTCAAGTAAAACATTTGCGGACAATCTCAAAGGAAACGTCAATAGTAGCTTTAGTGCTTGTCATTCCTCAAGTTTTCATATTTTGATCAAAATCTATAGTTGGCTTAATTGCAGATTTTTGGGGTTTAAATGGTCAAATCCATTATAATGCCCTTTTTCAAAAGTAAGTCCTATAAGCATTTTGTCTTTCATCAGGTGAAAAAAGTGCTGAGTCAACTATTCAAGTAGAATAAATCGGGCAAAATCCACCCAAACTGATCAAAATCACTAAAATAACGAAACGTATCACTACATTCGCCTATTTAGCTTCTATATCCCCAAAACGATGCATTTTACAGACCGTCACCGTATACGGGTTTTTACTCGTTGTACCACACCCAACCTTTACCTATACTAAAACCGTTTTTGGACCATATTTAAGAATTTGTACCCCTGTGAAACTTTAAAACCAACTAAAAAACCCCGCTCCTGTGGTAAATTGCCGACATTTTCAGAGGGGACATTCGGCTAAAACCTTCTAAATTCCTTTTGAACTCAAAATCATCGTCAAACCTTACTTTTCAAAATTAAGTCCACGGATTGAGATGAAATGGGTAAATTGAATACCCTACCTGTATGCCACCTAATTCTGTTTCCCTTGAAACACATATATTTTAAGCTTTACCATAGTTGGACATTTTTACCGTTTGTTGGCATTTTGACGTCCAAATGTGTTCATTGGTTTAAAAAAAACAATGGCTAGCCCCTTATTTACTTTACTTAACGTGGCAACGAGAGATTTCACATATCAGGCAGGTCTCCCTAAAAATAGAAGTCTTATTTTTGCCCCTTATGTAAAGCTTCCCATCAAAAATATCCCCATCTAAAAGGATTTATCTAAAATTTTTCTTTGGTACAAATTGTGAAATGTTTAAAAAACAAAAAAACACGCGTTTTTAACCTAATTTTAAATGTTTTATATTTGATATACGCAAATCAAAAATCATACCTTTTTTCTTCTTTCACGACATTTTTGTAACCAAAAAAGGTACGAAATGTAAGAGTGTGAATCTTATAGAAATTACATTATACACAAATTTGGGTGCCTCAAAATCTTCTCCTTTTGCGTCTTTAATCATTGTCCCTTGGAAAGTCAACATGAATTATGAATATGTCCCCCTTACGCCTCGTCCAACCGGGGGGGGGGGGGGGGGGGGGGGGGGGTTACCCACCCCAACGATGATTCCCTGTCACACAAAAACGCAAACGAATATGATCTAAGGCTTTTAATTGTAAGTTCATCCTTTGCGGTCTTTTATAGCAAAAAAAAAATGGAGGTACCACCTTCAGGAGGTCAGTGGTGTCCCCCGTCAAAGTCGGAAGGGGTTGCCACCTTCCCTACGTTCTGGTAAAATGCCCCCAAAAATGGTGCTTTTTGGACTTTTTTGAAAAACCTGAAAATAAAATAATTACAAATATTTGTATTTTTCTTATTATAAGATTGATAACTTATATGCTTACTTTGGCACCCAAATACATACCAAATTTCGCTTTCATGAATGGCGAAATGGCCGAAAAAACCCCTTGATTTGGAGATGTGCTTACAATACTTTATAATAGCTCTCAGTTAGGACGTAATGTTTTAAGTAACTGAATGTAATGTACTTTATTTGAAGAAAGGACATTTGCAGCTACACAATGATACACAAGATGATGTTTTGCCCTTAATTACGAAAAAATCAGATGGGCCCACCCCGGTCGTGGCAACATAGTGAGAAAACCCCTTGTTGGACGATAAAAGAGTGTTTTGACTAATTTATTAGGTTTGACAAATTTTGAACTTTTTGGCCATTTTGACCCTAGAACGTGTCAATTGAAATGGCCAGAACTCTATTCATTAATTTCGTTGTCTTTGGAGGTAAACTGACATGTTTCCCATTAAGATTGTTGAAGAAAGGAGCATTATGACTCATTGTGGATTTTGGACAATTTTGCTGTTTTTTTGGCTCAATTTGACCCCAGACTATGTACATTTAAATGGCATATAGCACTCATCCGTCATTTGTGTTCCCCTTGGGATGTACACCCACATGTTCTGAAGAAAAATTTTTCTTAGAAAAATTAAAAAAAAAAAAAAATTACCTATTTTTGGACTATTTTGACCTTTTTTGGCCATTTTTAACCCCAAAATAAAAAAATTAGAATGACCAACACCCATCGCTATTGTATGTGCTATGAGGATGCAAATCCACATGGATGGATGTTGAACAAATTTACGCAGTCAAAAACTTTTTATGAGCACTTTTTGCCTTAATGGGCGGTCGTCTAAAGGACCCGAATATAGTCCCCCTGAGTATAATTCAACCCCCCCCCCAAGTTTTGGCAAATTCTAGAAACAGTAGAGCACCCAATTATAATCCCACTCTATTTTTGTTGCTCAATGACCCTTGCATAAAAATGTTTTTCCTAAAGGAAAAAAAAATATTTTCAATAGAGTGAAATATTTTTCTAAATGACATTTTTTTTTATGGAGCATTATTTTTTTCATATGGCAAAATGATTTCGATTTAGCGTCAAAAGATTTTTTATCCAATATTGCTCAACTTTAGTTTACATTAACCAACTACAGCCACTTAATGACATGAGAAAGACATATAGATTTTTCAGTTGGAACAGCCCCATGCCTAAATTCTGACCATATTTCATGTCAAAAAACAAGTGGGACTTTTCTCGAGTCAATAAGTATTTTTTTCCTCATATAGAGATCCTTCATTGATTGGTTAAAAGTGGAGGCATTAATTCAACAAGCTTCAAGGATTGAACCAAAATGAGCTATGCCCTGGGCAGAGCGGGCATAGTCAGAAACTATGCCCGAAATATGCCCGGGACAACCTTTCCCAGCATAAAAGACTGCCGTAAGAACTATTCATCTGTATTATGAGTGTACATATTGAAGCTGGTGTAAAAGCTGAATTAAGCAGACATCGCATTGTGTTTACTCGTACTGTGCTGTAGTGCAAGTCTGTCAAACAAGAGCAAGAAGGCTGCAGCGCAGCATCATTATTCATGGTTTGAGCTTGTAGATGAAAGGAATCAGAGATGAAGCTCATAGGGCTAATACCAAACGGCAGGTAAAAAACACTGTGAGATATTTGAGGATTAGATTTGACCACCGATTGACGGCCATCTGCAGGCCCTGTAAAAGTGTGCCGCATTCGCGAAATTTGTACGTTATCTTGCCGACAAAAAAATGGACAGAAGTCGAGTACAGCGTCCGTTGGACTCCGACATCACTTCCTCAACACAAGAAAGGTTGAGTGCTAATTCTTCACAAGTCTTGGACCCTAAGTTACACAAAGTTGTTAAACCATGCATGCATGCCCATGGCTACACTGATAGGCTGTGTTAGCCCGGGCTTAGAAGTTCTTTTAACAACAAACTATATATTGGCAAATAAATATTGACTGCTTTTATTCGGGGCTTGGTTGAACATAGCCCTCTGTGAATCTCGAAAACCATACTATGCCACGTTTACGCCTAGGGGAGAGTATGGTTCGAGATAACATGGGCTATAGTTTCAACTCATGCCCCTCATAGCAGTCAATATTGTATACAGCTAATAGACATTTTTCTTGTTTTGTAGACACAAGTGGTCCATGCTGCAATGATGCTGTACGATAGTCAGATTATTAAAGATAATGGTTATGATGGCCCATGATATGATAAATACAGAGAAAGGGAAGGCAGAAGAGGCTACTTCAGTAATCTAATCAGGAATGCAGCAAACAGGTATATCTGAAGATAAATTAAAGACACTATCAGTGATTACCGAAAGATTAAAAATATTTGAAATTTGCAGAAGTAGCTTAATTAAAGTGAATGAGTCTGTAGAATTTCATAAGTTATTTTTGAACTGAAAAACTTAAAAGAAAAGAAGAAAAAAGCATGTGCTCAAAGATATGAATCTCATCAATTTACGTTTGTAGGAAATGTCCGTACTAATTAATGGACAGTTAATGACTAAAATGTATGATTTGCCCTATCTGGCCCGCCACTTTGTTGGCGAAGGGGGACTATAAAATGTCCCCGTCCGTGTGTGCGTGTGTGTGTCCCACGCGATATCTTTGGAAATAAGCAGTGTGGGTGTCCATCTTCGCAACCTAGATGTATCACCACATACGCGTTGGGGGGGATCCGAAATGGGTCATGTGTCATGGGTCAAGGTCAATGAGGTCAAAAAAGGTCAAAAAAAGAAAAAAATAGGGTTGAATTGCTATAAACCTTGTCACACGAATCTTTTGATCTAAGCACGTATGGGTGTCCATTTTTGCACCATATATGTCGATTAAGTAGGCGGCGGATGAGTCGGAGATGGGTCATGTGCCATAGGTCAAATGTACGTCAAAAATTAATATAAACCTTGTCAATTGGTAGGATGATGAAATTTGGTTGGTGTGCTCAACATTCGGTGCCAAAATTGTGAAGGTATTTCAAGGTCATGTGAGGTCATTCAAGTCAAATCCCTAAACATGTGTAGGCTGATGAACTTGGTGCGTTTGCTCAACATTCGGTGCAGCACATTTTTGAAGGTCATTTCAAGGTCATGTGAGGTCATTCAAGGTCAAATCCCTAAACATGTGGTAGGATGATGAAAACTTGATAGGTGCATCAATATTCAGTGCCGAAAATTTTGAAGGTAATTTCCAGGTCACACAGGGTCATCAAGGTCAAATCTCTACAAATGTGGTAGGCTGCGAAATGGTGGGTGTGACTCAACATGTCGGTGCCAAAAATTTTGAAGGTCATTCAAGGTCATGTTGGGGTAATTCAAGGTAAATCCCTAAAAATGTGGTAGGAGGATGAAAACTAGGGGTGCGGTCATATTAAGTGCTGAAAATTTTGAGGTCATTCAAGGTCATGCGAGGTAATCCAAGGTCAAATCTCTAACATGTGGTAGGATGAGGAAACTTGGTGGGCGGGTCAATATTCAGTGCCGAAATTTTGAAGGTCAGTTCAAGGTCATGCAGGTTATCTCAGGTCAATCTCTAAACATGTGTCGGATAGGGCAACTGGTGTGTTGCGGTCCATATTCAGTGCAGAAAATTTTGAAGGTTATTTCAAGGTCATGTGGGGTCATCCAAGGTCAATCACTCAATGCAAGGTTGTATGGTCATGAAACCAAAGGAAATCCCTCTGGGGTCAAATCACTAATGCAGTGGTGAAACTATGGTACCTGAAACCAAGGTCATCTGTGGTCATCCAATTATTGAAACTGTTATGGTAGGAGCCTCTAGTTTCCATGACAAAACCTCCATAAGTTATGTTACTTTTCCTCCCTACCCGCACGAGCGGAGGACCTTTGTGGTTCGAGAACCGCCTTGTTAGGTTTGCTTTCTGTCTCGCACTTGTAGGGTAGCTTATGACACCTATACTTGTTACAGAACTCAAAAATCTGATTTTTTGATTATTTTTTTTTCGATTTTCTGATTTTAGCACATCCGTAGTGGCCTTTAACAATGTACCACAAGTACAGTATCTTTAATTTTGCCACTGAAGTTAAAGGTGCTTGTTCCAATTTTGTCTATCGTCTTCTGTACTTGATCTTAGACATGAACTTGTACACACAACCACACGTACCGTGGGAATCAAACCGTGTGGTTTTTTTGATGATAGATTGAGATATGCAGAGTGCAATGCCATCATACTGTGCCTACTAATATTGATGTTCACCATTAAAAAGTGGTTTTTATCTGTATCTTGAGAAAGAAATGGATTTGAAAGCTGAAATCTCAGGATGACAAATGAGAACAATACAACAGCCTTTTCACCTGATATCAAAAATTTATAACTATTTCGGGAAAAATCGGGTGGGGGGGGGTGGTCCCAAAGACGATAACGGAACAAGCACCTTTAAGCAAATATTATTCAAGGGTAATATGAAGTACCCGTGTATCATGCTTGAAAAAAATAAAGTGTGATAGACAACCTCTTTTTCCCTCCCAATTACTCCATCAACATGTTGCATGTTGGTATCAAAGACTTTAACCCAGTAAAATAATTAAGTCCTGAGAAATGTTTTCCCTTTAATGCCATGAATCACTTAATTTTCCCAACACTTCAAATATGGCCACCATGTCTGTCCTGGCTCATAAACTGTCCTCCAGGGCCATGAAAAAGCTGAAAATTTTTCAAAAATTGTATGTTTGGGTTTGGGGATAAAAGGCACAATTTTCCCTCATATTCCAAATTTACCTTCAAAGAATCACAAATTTCCTGAAAGAGCTTCCCAAATTTCCCCACGTTTTCATGCCATGACTGTCCTGACAGGCATGTGCTGTGTTCCAATACAATTTTTTGCGGCTTCTATCCAACAGCTGGACTGATTTTAGCTCAAATTTTGTAATCGGGTGTTTTTTGGTGTTATGCTTTCCACCGAAAGGGGGAATACATCATTTAAGGTGGATGCTGGCACGATTCGAATTCATCCTGAATTTTCTTAAATTTTATTATATAGTAAATATTTATTGGTGCTGATTCAAAATCTAAATAAAATAGGGGGTTACGGACTTCGGTTTCGAGATATTTACGTTATAAAATACACATTTTTTGCCAAAATTTGTACACAGTTCTATGGAAAATGTGATGAAAATGATGCTAAAATCGATCACAGCAAGAACACGCTTCCGGAATTTGTCTATTTTTTATATGTCAGGGTCCCAACCACATCCAGTCACAAAAATAAATTAAAAAATGGGGGGTCACGACTTACTTTTTTTGTTATTCACCAATTGTGGCAAAAAAGTGCAAAGTTGTATTTTGGTTTTCGCTGTTTCTGCAAACGCGTAATTTTACTTTAAGCCTCCCGCATTCCGAGAGATTCTGCTAATCGTATCGGTTGCGAAGAGGAGCGTGTCCAGAATGCATATGGGGGCGCTGATTCCTTCACGTTTGGTTAACTCTATGATGATGATGATGGAAAAGACACGATGTTATTTTCCTGCCCCTAATAAAAATTGTTTCAATCTTTTCATTTTTGTCATTGCCTATCCTCCTCATTTCAACCATTATGCTGCTCTTTTTTTTATCTGCAAAACCGTGTGCTTTTGCTGGCTCCGGCTTTGCTTAAACAGTGTTCTAAGAGGTTAGGCCTATGATAGGACCTGTGTGAAACCTATATCCGTGGGAGCCATAGTCCGGGGCCCCATACGATAAAAGAATAAAGCTTGAAACTAATGGTTTCGTAAAGAGTCAACTGATCGATTTGCCCTTTGTTCACCATTGTCCACGGACTATGAGCACTCCGGACAATGGTTACTTTCTACCAACTGGGAACAAAAACAAGAAAACAAGCAAGCGTATTCAAGCATTATTTAAACATTATGTTTTCAATTTTTTTTTTTCCCTTTTCATTTTTTTTGAATTTTGGTTTTTGCTATGGTTTTGCGTCAGTTAGTGTTTTGATATTTTTACTTTTGATTTTTTTAATGTTGTTTTTTCGAATGTACATGCTTAAAAAGTAAATAAATAGATACTAAAATAGAGTCATAAAAAAATACAAATAAATAATACATTAAAATATGAACCTGTTATCGTGGATAGGCGCGGGTATTTTTTCCACTAACTTGCATTCAGCTGATTAGGTGATGAATTTTAATTTCCGCGCACATGAAATAACGCTATATTACGCAATATTTGCTTGCGTTTGCGCATTCGCAGATAATTTCGCGTCATGTCCGAAAAAAGGACTGATTGTGTTGCTAGGGCTCTAAACCTACTTGGAGATCCCTGCGCGTACTGACCGTAGACGGCTGTGCACACGATCGTGCAGCATCCACCTTAAAATATTGGAACATGATCAGGTCACCCCCCTTTAATTGTAGACATACTGATTCAGTAATGATCCCTTCTACCATACAAAATACCTATATGGGTGTACAACTTACTAGACTGAAAGTACATGGAGGCTATAGCCTAGTACAACAGAAAAGAATAAACTATCACATTGACACTGTATTATTAGATCTTGTCAAAATATGTAGGAAGTAAAAAAGACACACAAAAATTCAATAGGTCAGGCTTATTTAGGTTAAAACCATCAGAAATTTGTGCATTAGACACTAGATATAATGATTTCCTTCATGAATTGTGTATTTCTGATTTCCTGATCCCTCTATAGTATTCCCAGTTTCTGCTATGCATATAACACTCGATGACATTAAGTACTCTAAATGTCAAGGGGATTGAATACAGGTATGTGTTAAATTAAATGCAAGTGTCATGGAACATAATTCTATCAAAAAGTGTACACCATTAAAACCAAGTACTTGATATCTTGTATTGCTTTAGGTGATACTGGTAATGCTGGTGATGTCATCCAGAGAGAGATCTCACCTATTGAAGATGTCCTGCAAAGTAAGTTCACCATTTACTTACTAACGGTTGTAATCTAACAGAATATATATCAAGGTTTGACTAGATGACTGATGCCGAGTGTTTAGAAGAAGAATTGTACTGGTCAGTATTTACAATTTCATCCATCACACAATTAAAGTCCATGGGAATCCTGGATTTGACATTAAGAGCTCCTGCAAGACCGACTCTGCGAATTGATTTAGAATACACGGCCAATTTCTCCATGGTAGTTAAACCACGCAGCTACCACCAAGTAGACATGGATTACCTACCCACTAGACGTACACTCACTGGCCACGGCGGCCAGGATTCCTTGTATTTTGGCCGCATAGACGGAGAGTGTACACACAGCGGCTGTCTCCCCCGTAATGGAGTGGCTAAGTGGTTACACCGGCTCTCAACGCACGCAGTATTTCTCATGGCCAATTTTGTTTTTTAGATATTTTTGGCATATATTTGCATTTTTGTGTCGCCTGCCCTGAGTAAGACACATAGGGATCACTTTGTCCACTGTTGATGTCTGTTGTTGATGTCTGTTGTTGTTGTTGATGTCTGTTGTTGGGAAAAAGGGTTAACATTTGCCTGTAATATCCTCATACTTCGATGGATTTAAACCAAACTTGGGTCACAGGTGCAACATTGCATCCCCCATTTGTTGATGAGGTCAACGGTCACATACCAAGGTCAAAGGTCATCGAGGTCAAGTATTAAAATAGGCTGAAAATGTAAAATTGACCTCATTTGAAAAGTTGAAGTTCAATTGGAACCAAACTTGAATCACAGGTGCAACATGGGATCCCTTAATTGTTGATGAGGTTAAAGGTCACATACCAAGGTCAAAGGTCACATACCAAGGTCAAAGGTCATGTGAGGTCAAGTTGTAATATAGGCTGAAAATGTAAAATTGACCTCATTTGAAAAGTTGAAGTTCAATTGGAACCAACTTGGTTTACGGAGTTTACATGCAAACCCTCATTTGTTTGAGGTCCAAGGTCACATATCAAGGTCAAAGGTCGTATTAGGCCTATCATTCACTAACCGCGACAGCAGGCGACACAAGCGGTCTGAGGACCGATGTATTTTTTATTACATGTGCGGTTATATGGAGGTTTTTGATGATGGCCGATTTGAATTTCGTAATGATTTTCCTAAAAAAACGTTCAAAAAATGCTAAACAGCGAACAAGTGTATAGCGCCCTCATTTCATGAAATTTTTCATCCACTCTCAAAATGGCGTTGTGGTAACCGCGGAGTAGCTACATGGTAGCTGCGTGTCTACTCCGGTACTCTTTACACCACATCCACCTTCTCTCCACCAACTACAGGGTAGCCATTGGGATAGGTACAGCAGAGTAGCCACATCAGTATATACCTAATAACTTGCTACTGCCTCGCAATTAGCCCAGTGTGTACTGTGCAGTAGCTGCCGCGGTAGACATGGTGTAGCTGCCGTATAGGCTACCACGTGAGTAAGAAAACGGCCGTGTAGTGTGGGCGCAACTGAAAGGGACACTTATATAACAGATGCCATAGAGATAGAATAATAAGGCAAGAGGTCATATGGCCATATTGAATCAGCAAGCTCACTGGCGGACGCTTTGATGTTTACCGCCCAAGCCTATTATACCTAAAACTTACAGCACAGAAAAATGCACTTTCTCATTGATTTCGCCAGGTGTCCCTCGGTTATAAAATGATCCTTAGATATCCAAGAACATCATCAGGCATGTGGTTTGTTCAGAAAGTTTACCGTCGCAAATATCAGGCACAATGTTTTTTGCCAATTTCCAAAATGACTTCCAAAATAGCGTGGGCTATAGCATGTTTGTAGACTGTAGTTGCTTTGACGAGTGTGACATATTTAACACAGTAGTAGTGCACAGTTGTAATATTTTAATTAGTATGGAACTTTGACCTCGGTAGATACGAAAACAGCGTCCGCCTGCTCCTTCGTTTGTATTGGGGGGAGGAGGCAGGGGTGTATGTAGGATTTATTTACGGAGAGGGGGACTCAAAAAGTGGACCTAACCCCTAAAATAGTCTCTTTTTGGACTTTTTGAACATCTCATCACCAAATAGTGGACTTTCTTGTCAACCTTTAGCTAAATTTTTGACTTTTTATATAAAAAAAACCCTTTTTGTTGAATTTGGGAGTGTGCGACCACACCTTCTGTACCCCCTGCGAAGTCTTGGGGGAAGGCAGGGGCAACAATATAATAAAGGGGCATCACTTTTCTTACGAAAACACATTTTACCAAGGTGTACTATTATACTCAATATTACTTTTCCTGATCTTGTGTGTAGGAGCAGGAGGGGTAAGGAATTTAAGTGGGGGTGTAAGTGATTTTGTTTTTAAATAACAAATCCTTAGAATATTTTGAATTACATTATTATGCTTATATCATTTTGTGTGGTACTTTCTTATGTTACACAAGCAAATGTGCTGAGACTAGCTATAAAAATAATGTCTGGCGTGGCTATGACAGAACTTCATGACATACTTTGCCCGGGGGTTCTCACATTGGGAGGAAGTGTGGAGCTGCCTATAAGACCCTCATTTTCAGGCTCTTTTTCAGTTCCAGTGACCCCCATTTTAAGACCATTTCAGTTCCAGAGACCCTACTTTTTATGTCCAAAGCCATATTCTACCAAATTTTCTTCGAAACACCTCAAAAAGTAGCTGGAAATTAAGGGAAATTGCAGCTCATTATCTGAAATTTTTGGAAAACCTAGTTCCGGAGACCTAATTTTGGGCCGCAAATCAGCTCCGGAGCCTCAATTTCAAAATAAGTTTGAGACACCCCACCCCCACCCCCTGTGTCACATTGTGTAATGCTTGACTGGTTTATGCATTGAAATGCACTGATATAGGCTATAGTAGAGGCGTAATATGACACATGTCCTATACAACCTTGAAAAATTCTAATAAAAGGACTCTTTGTATATTCTGGTAGGCCTATATATGAATAATTACCAAAAAATTTGTCCCGCCTTCTAGTTGCTGCGTTGGTCAGATATTCAAGGTCAAAGGTCAACAACCTTTATACTGCCTATGATGGGTTATAACTGCTCATCCATT
>JAMKCH010027562.1:0-71365 GCA_023653785.1 Ophioderma brevispina
GACAAACAGGTGCAAAAGAAAACCGCAAACCTTGTTTTGAACTTGCCTGCTATCGTAATCGTGCCCCACAGAAAACCATGCTTTAACTTTCTGTCCGATCTGTCGTGCACGACAGAAACTACTAAATCATCATCTTATTACATAAAGACGACGTATTCGGCTAACCCTGCTTATTCACTTCAGGTGTGATCTAATACATTGGTAAGCATTCCAAATGATGTAAAAAACCGGGGTTCGAGAAAAATTGGGGGCGCTTCTTTCTGGAAATCTCCTCATGTCTCTTTAAGTAAAATGCTCATAAAATTAAATACACTCATCCTCTATACCACCGTTGCCTTCTTATCTCACTGTCTTTTCCTTTAAGGCACATGAAAGTTGATTTTGAGTTTATCGTTACCCGCCCGCATCGCTTTTTGGAGACTAGAAATACCAGCGTCAAAAATTCAAGATTGCCAAAATAATTCATTATTTTCAAAATATTGTCATTTTCAACAGGTTTAGTAATTGCAAACATATTTTTGTTTGGATAACATTGAAGCAAAACCAGGCTTTTTTTTCTGCAGCCCTACCTTTCGTGAAAATTTCTTTGGCGCATTTATTTTCATTTTGCACACATTTTAGGTCAATAATGAAATCTGATGAAATAATGAAAAGTGAAAAATGATAAAAGTCACCTCATCAACCAGGGAAAAATAAAGTAACGATAAACTCGGAATTGACTTTCATGGGCCTAATATTTTTACCCAATATGCCCTATTAGTTATAAATTCTCTAATAGTACTATTAGCTTGACGTAGTCATAGACCTACCATACAGGTGATGAAACCAAAAACAACCTAATAAAGCCAAAATTGGATATTTTAGTCATTTTCAGGGGTTGCATCACAAGGGGTCATTGCACCATACACCCCCATTTTAAAGGTGCAATGAGAGATTCCAATTGTGTCCCTAAAAATGTGAATATTCTGATTTTGGCACTGGTGTAAAACTTTTCTATCAAAATATCCCATCTGAAAGGATTAAGTTGAGAACTGTTTTTTGGTGCAAATTTTATTGTGAAATTTATAATTTCCTATAGGACTACATTGTAGGAGAAAAAAAAGGAAATTCAGCTTTTGTTTTCATTTTGAGATATAGCCATATAAAAGACCTTGAGTGTCTACCCTATATGAAATCACTACTTACAGAAAATATGGATGACTTAAAATCTCTCATTGCACCTTTAAAGTTTTGGTGCATAAATTTACATTTCTAGATGCTTTAAGGGTCACTTATGCCTATAACACAAGTTAGGAATCTGTTAATCAAAAAATTCAAGATTTTTACCCCCAGTTTTAAAAGCTAGTGCAACTCCTGGTCATTTTCCATACGGACACTTACTGCATTGTACAGTAATTGAATGGGGATTCACATCTTTGGACACTCCTGTTTTCTTCCTTTTCTGTCAATTTTTCATTATTTGAAAAAAAATAATTAAATGAGAATTCTACAGACTTGTGATACAGGGCGGCGCCGTACGCACGATTTATTTTGAGGGGTGCAGGACTTCAAAAAAGTGGACTTTTTTTGGTAAAAGTGGACAACCCCCTAAAATGGTCCATTTTTGGACTTTTTGAACATCTCATCACCAAAAAGTGATCTTTTGTTGTCAAAATGTCTCTAAATTTTGGACCTTTTTTATGCAGAAATTCAATAAAAAGTGGACCTTTTGCCCCATTTATAGAATTTGGGGGTTACGGTTGCACCCCCTCCTGCGTACGGGCCTGATGTGATACCTGAGCAGATTGAAACTGGTGATACCATTATTTTTGCATTGCCTTGGTTTCAATTTGTAAGAACCAGTGAAAAAATCATACTTCAGTTTATTCTCTTGGAAGTTGTAAGCATTCAATGGGTTTATTATTTTTTTCAAAACCTGATTTTTGATGCATTTACATGTATGTATTCTGGCTCTGAACAGGAATACAGTGAGTCAGCAAACTGGTACTGGGTCAGAGGGTGTTTTGAATCAATCCCATAATGCATTGCAATGTGCCTATACTGTACTGCACTGAACACATGTCAGTACTTAGGGATAAAAAGTGTTCAAGAAGATTAAGAACCTCAAGACTTTCCATGATCATGCTAAAAATTCCCTACTAGCACTTTGTGGGCTAAAATAAGTGTAAAAGCCTGGGGTGGGTACTCGACCAAAAATTGGGTACAGGTGTGCGTCCGCCAGGTAAAAAAAAACGACCCATGTTTATAGTGACCAAATTGTACAAAAATATGGCCCATTTAAAGTTGGTTCCGAAATTTTGGCCCATTTCTATAAAGTTGGCTTTGAAATTTCGCACCATTTTCATAGTAATCTTAGCAAAATCGACCCATTTTCATAGTAAATTTTCCGAAAATCAGAAAAATCAACCATTTACATCAATTGTGATTTTACCAAAAATCAGAAAATGTGACCCATTTTCATAGTAAATTGGGACAAAAAATTGAAAAATAACCCATTGTTATAGTAAGGGGTGAAAATGTGACCCATAACGGCGGCACATATGTTCCACTGAGTAACTTTTTTTTTTTTTTTTTTTTCCCCCCCCCCCCCCCCCCCCCCGGGTGTAAAAGTCAGTTTTCTTGTGTTAAGGATAGGATTTTTGTGTGATCACATGACCTTACTGAGGTGAAATTTCCCAAAACTTGTGCATTGTGGGATTGACTCAAAACACCCTCTGCACCTGGGTGCACCCATTGGCTTGTTAATATACATTGCAGGCATTTATTTTTCAGACAGGAATGTAACACAATTTTACAGGTCAGATTCATTGAGGTGTAAATGTACAGCTCATGGAATTTGAATAAACCAGGTTTGATGAGATAATAATGGAAGGGGAAAAATTATACCCACACACATGCTGTGAATATTGAAATTTAAATGTGATCCCCACATGTTAATCTGGGAGAAGAACATAATCAAAATTGTTGTACAACGACAAAAATTGTGCATTTCATTTTTGCCTTGCCTAACCATATGGTCCATATCCGTGACATGTGCCATTGATTATGATGTTCAACAGACTGAAACAACCATAATTTGCAACCATGCATCTGCATTTATAATTTATGATCGGATATACTGTTGCAATTAGGCCGCATTAAAAAATTATTAGATTCTCGTAGCCCTCCTCACTTTTTGGGATAAGGTCATTTTTTAAAAAATTATTTTTAAATTTTCTTAAATTATGTTTTCAATCCTGAAAGTTTGAAGGATGATAGGCCTAATTGTAATATTAATCAACCACAGTCACTTTCATGTGATTTTGGAGAACTCTAGGGGGTCTATTATTTGTAAACTTGAAATAAAAAAAGCCTCATCATGCAGTTGAAAGTTAGTGGTAATATCAATTTCAGTGAAAACAGCCATATTTTAGTGTCATTTTGTAAAAAAATTTAAAAAAAATGTTAACTGCCCTCCTCACTTTTCAGAGGCCACTGCTACAAGAAACTATTCAAATATGAGGCCGCAATAATTTAACAACTAAACTACATGCATGATCGCAATAATGGCATTGAGTCATGATTTTAACAGCTGTGCATAATAATTATCAAGGTCATGAAGATTGCAGCTGGGTATTCATGTATTTTCACGTGTTAGCTGTGATAAATGATCATCACAGTTTTCAAGTGCCGTGTGAATCAATCAAATTTATTTGAACTTCAACATCACAGCAATGTAAGACGATAAGAGTTACGATATAAAAGTTATAGCAAATATTTGCAATTTCGATTAAATTTCATGTACCGTATTGTTTCTAATAAACGCCCCGGGGGCGGTGCATTTTTCAAAAGGGAGGGCGTTTATTACAGTCAAAAATGGAAAGTAAAAAATCCCCTTTCACACGTTCCATACAAATTAAACTATTACAACTGTGCACAACAGCGATTATGATACGGATTACGACAGTCCCGGCCATTAAATCATGTGTAAGCTTAACTCATTTTCTTGAATTGTTTTATCCAAAAATCGTAGGGGGCATTTATTAGAGCAGGGACGTTTATTAGGAACAACACGGTATATACAAAACAAAGCAAATTTTTAAGCATAATAGATAGTGAAAGTGAAGCTGAGGATGTGAAGATCGAGGTCACTGCTAAACACAGAGCATGAAGGTGCAGTGACCTCTTCTTATGTTTATAATCTATGCTGGTGGTCTGTCTGTCTGACCACATCTATTTTCTTGGAGACCGAGGGTCCGCACGTTCCTGAAACTTGGTGGGTGGGTGTCCCTTGACCATCCGAAGACCAAGTTTGTATTGGTTTGTGGATCAAAGGTCATCAGAGGTCATTCAAGGTCAAAGGAGGTCAAATGGGGTAAACATTGGTGTATGGACATAAACTTGGTGGGGTCGATTGTTGATGCCCAAAATTTTAAAGGTCACGACAAGGTCCATCAAGGGGTCATTGAAGCCAGTGAATTGCATACCCAGCTGATCGCAAAACCCGGGACCGCCTAGTTAATATGAATTCCCCTGAAATATAAATGCAACCTATAGGCCTACATGTGTGTAATTTCCTAAACAAGAATGATCATAATTCGTAACATATACATTGTGTATAGTGTAACATGAAATGATAAAAAATATGACCATCTCAATCATGGTCATGGTGCATATGATTTTATAAAGGCAAATTGTTTGTATAATGGTTGGTTTGTAAGGTGCAATGAGAAATTTTTGGCATTCAAACTTTCTAAATTCTAAGATTACTAAAATTTCAGATTTGATGGGGTGGGTAGTGGAGTCGAGGCTTTGCGGATCAGGTAGTGCATCTTTAATACTATTCAAGAGTATTGAAATCAGAGGCATGCGGATAACTTTCAGTTGAATCACTTAAAGAGTTAAAAGATCAGTATGTAGTTAATTTATTAAAAGGCTGATTCAGAGATTTGATGGCTTTTGTGACTAATCCAAAAATATATTAATCAACGAGAAATAGTCGACCAAGATACTCTGGCTCATATTTTCGTGGACAGTTAGAACGTATTGCCCACTTTCCCGCCAAAACCATCGTGTTACACATAGGGGGCAATCTACACGGCAGCACAGATCCAGATCGGACTAGACGGATCCATGATCCATCTCATATCCAGGTTGCGTCTACAGGCAACGGCCAAACTTGATTCCAGATATGCAACGCGTACATGGTGTGTAAATGCTTGGGGAAGTGTCGCTGCCAAATTTAAGCGTGTACTTTTAAGTTACGCGTAAAGTGTTCCTCGATCACCAAGGTTTAGCGTAGCAGTTGTACAATTTATTTTTTTTCGCTTTGAAGTGCGCTGTACTTTCGCACTCACTGCGCCGTGTAGAAGTTCTTAAACGGTCTCCACTGTCTGATCGTGATCTGGATCCGTTGATGAGCATCGGAATCGGATCGGTCTCAGGGTAGATTGCCCCATAGACACAGTACACACAACGATGTAAACATGTGCGTTGTATGATGTCCAAGAAATTCTACCCAGAGTATTACAAGGCTTTATTCCAAGTGTGAGATGAATCTGAGTTTCTTTTGATGAGTGAACTTAGTATATAATAGTACCATAGGATACTAAAATTTCCGCAATCCAGAATTTTATTACCGTACAAAGTTGTGATCTTCTATGAAGGACTTATCTTAGAACGGGAGTCATCAAAGTTTTTTTCGGTAGTTTAATTACAATAGTACTACAGTACTACTCCAATAAAGGCTGAGTGTGACCGCGACAACTTAAACGACATGTCATCGTTGTACCATCGTACTGACGTAATAACTTAACGATGATAATTTCCGTCGTTGGCCGCTTTGTACCATGGTCTGTCGTAATTTACTGGGCAGGCAAAATCGCTGTGTGACCTCATTTCGTAGTTTACTACCCTGCTTACGCAATGAACCGCGTTGTTGACCTCGTGCTCGTGTGTCCAGAAATATCTACGACACATTATTACAATAATCCACCATGTGACCGGAACCGTCGTATAATTATTACAGTAGTACCACAATAAGAATATTACGACACACGACAAAATATTGCTCGTGTGACTGTTTCACCCATGATTAATATGTGGACAATCATTAGTTTTGCAAAAACACCATTTTTAAGAAAATATTATGATGGGAGTACTGTATACGATTCAAGTATTTGGGATAACGCTACCACATCAAACGACTCCACGAGCGAAATCAAAAGCAGATGATTATTGGCATCAACCACTAAGGGAAATTACAGAGAGTCTGGAGTGATAATAATCTCACTTCTCCACCAATTACGACTTGTTAATTCATAGTCAACCCAGTGGCTTCTGTATGGCTCTGAAACCTGACCATCAAAAGAATGACTGAAGAAGTTGGAAGCATTTGAGATACGATGCACAGAAAAATCCTTAATATCATCTGGAAGGATAAGAATCCGAATGACGAAGTTCTGTCAAGAATCTCCTCCTACCACTTTCAACCAAAAAGAATCCTAGCTCGCCTCACGCCCGCACTGACATGGTTGGCACTTGTGTAGAATGAACACTCCGCCACCCAAACTCATTTTTTAATGGAAACTGTCGCAGGCACAAACAAAGGGAAAGACCAAGAAGAGATGGGAAAGATGACTCATTGTGGGCCACACCTTCCACACGGCATATTTGGAAGCGCACGATAGGAATAGATGGTCTAAATTGTTCGGGAGCCAACGTCCTATGGGACATGGTGTCAATAGATAGATAGATAGATATACTGTATACAAGAGTTACAAAAGATACTGCTTAAGTGAAGAACCTGAAAATAAATATGGCTGCAGATCCAAAAGAAAAAGCAACAAGGCCAATGGAAACCACACGTATGCAGGTAATATGATAAAAACACAAATTACATGACTTTACAATGTTGAAGGCAGCAATTTTTTTTTACACAAGATCGCCCTCAGGCCGTCTTGTTCTGTGTTTGATGGGTTCTTCTTTCTTTATTTCTGGCAACCACCATTTAACTGCATCTACATGTACACAGCCCTGTTTTGGTTTGGTGTATTGTGACAAAACTTGATTACAGTAATGCTATACCGTGTCCCCAGGTACCATACCACTATGACCTCCATGTGACCTTTGACCTGCCCAGTGGTCATATATGAATTGTCAAATATCTTCTTTCTACAGAATTATGCCATATAACCAAAAAAACTTTCTTTTTTTCATAGAACCACTGACCCTTGCCTCATATTGGGTGTTCAGGGATAAGGAGTCAAGGTCATTAAGGGGTCATTTCCGGTCTGAAAGTCAAATTCCATTTAATTGAAAAATTACTACTTCTACAGGATACGCCGATATCAACTAAACTGTTCAGAGGAACCACTGCCCATGCTACATATTGGGTGTTCAGGAATAAGGAGGTCAAAGTTCATTAAGGGGTCACTTCCGGTCAAAAACCAAAAATATTTAAAACATAATTTTTTTTATCTCAAAATGTAAACATAGCTGAGTGACATAACCTTCGATATGCATGTATGTGTGAGGACGCTCCTAAATCCTCTACTCAATTATATTTATTATCATGCGAGAGGTAAACCCTTAAATCCGACACAGGAATCATTTCGGAACATCATAAATACTTTGTAATTATTGCCAAACATAATCCCAAACAGGTGCTCCTTAACATAAGTTCAGACCTTGGAAATGCCGCAGGGGAGAGATACATACACCAGTTGGTGGGGCGGTCAACGCGACTGACGAGTATATATGTATTGCAAGACAACCCCATTCCATTCTGGTAATATCCCTCCGCTACTATCTAGTGTGGCATAAAGTAGCTGCATAAATATGTTAGCCGATGTAATCAAGGTATTTTTTTATTTTGGGTCAAAGGTCATTTACAGTTATTTCCCGGTTTTTTGAGCTGAATAATTTTTTAAGATTTTTATCTCCAGAACTAAGCATGGTAGAAATTTTTTTGATTTGCATTGGACATCCTTTTTTGTGTAAGGAGGGTTTTTTATACTGGATCAAAGGTCATTAAGGGGGTAAAAAGTTCAATTTTTGCCAAAAATCTAAAAATAAGACCAAACTGGCTATATCTCAGCTATAGAGGACAGATAAAGCCCTTATTGCTACAGTGATGTAACATTGTTGGTAGAGGGGGTCTATGATCGTCTCGACTCCACAGGTCAAAGTTCAAAGGTCAAAGTTCAAATCTTCAGCAAGCCCCGATTGAACTGAAATTTGTCAGATGACCTTGTGGCATCATAATACAGAACAAGTTAAGTTGACCCCATCCGGGTCCCAGGGGTCACCTTATATCGGTGAAAAGGTCAAATCAATGACACACTCCGATTGAGCGAAATTTGGCAGAAATTATCACTTTGACATTATAAACAATTAAAAACATTTTCGAAATCATTGAAGGTCGTTAAGGGGTCATTAAGGGGTCACTCCTGTCCCATTCAAAATACCTTTAAAATCAGATCGTGAATCATGAGATTTCAGCACAACTTTGTTGAAGGGCCTCAAGCTGCTTTCATATGAGTCCGTGAACTCTCATATGAAGCAGCTTGAGACCTTCACAAAAGTTGTGCTTAGCATGGGGTCAAATGTCATTCAGGAGGTTATTTGCAGGCGTCTTGTTCAGATTCTGTTTCTCAATCTATTGTTTCTATCTTTGGAAAGAAATGATTTGAGGCTGATTTCGGGACGACAATGAGAAAAATTAAATTTCCTCTGATACCAAATAAATACTACTTCCTGCTAAGTGAGGGGTCCCATGAAACATATCGGAGCAACACTTTTAAAAAAATAAGATTTGCTATTTTAAAAGAAAAATAATTAAAAATCTAAAAAAAGATGAGTAAAAAATAATAAATCCAAGTATAAAACAATTTTACCAAAATTCCAAATTTAACAAAATCATTGCCAAAGAGAAAACACCTCACCAATAAAAATGTTATCAGACACTATGATACCCAGAGGGTGTTTTGAATCTCCCATGATGCATAGCAATGTGGCCTCTAGTGGTACTCTACTAATCATGTCCGTACTTTGGGATTAAAAAGTGTTCCCAAAGTTTAAAGAACCACAAAAAATTTCATAATCGCTAAAAATTCCCATATACTAATGCTTTTGTGGGCTAAAATGGAAATGTTGAAGTCCGGGTTTTTATGTGTACCGAATAGGAATTTTTTCTGGCTCACATGACCCTATTGAAGTGAAATTTTCCCAAACTGGTGCATTGTGGGATTTATTGTGCCTTTGTGGGCTCCCTCTGCTATAACCACAGGTATGTGCCCTATTTTGCAACTGATGATTCATGGAATCATGTACCCGCGCTTCTGATACCCTCTTGTAGGTAAAGTGGGAAGTGGGTGAAAGGGAAGTGGGTGGGTTAGTAAAGGGTGAGAAAGGGAAGTCTGTAGGGGATGTGGGAAGAACGAAAGGGAGAGAGTGGGGTAGACTTGGGAACGTTGACGGGGGGGTTAGAGGAGAAAAAGAGGGAGAGAGTAGAGTAAGGACGGGGATGGCTTGGGAGAAAGGAGTGAAAGCCGGGCTTGGGGAGGCCTGGAGGAAGGGGGATTGTGGCTGGGAAGGGCGTTGAGGGTAGGAGGTTGGGGAGGAGAAGCAGTAATGGTTAGCGTGAAGTTGGTGATAGAGAGGGGATGTGTTGTCGGTGAGGTAAGTAGTTGATGGGGGGTTGGAGGAGGAGAAGGAAGGGGGGGAGAAGGACAAAGAGGTAGTAGGGTGGTGTGAGTGTAGGCGTTGGAGGGAGGTATGTAGTGAGGGTAAGGATTTGGGTGAAACGACTAAGCGGGTGGAATGGTTGGCGGGGGAGGAAACGAGTAGGGTGCGGTGGGGGGAGGATTGTGGAGAAGCGGGAGGGTATAGTGGAAGGCGGAAGATGCTATAGGAAGAGTTATGTGGGGGGTAGGTGGTTAGCGTGGAGGGGTAGGGGGTGGATGAGTAATAGGAGAGGGGCGAAAGAACGGGGCGAGGTTGGGGTTGCGCTGCGGGAAAGCGATAAAGAGAGCGGGGGGAAGGAAAGCTTTGAAATGGTTTGTGGTGGTTAGGAAGGAAGGAGGCGTTAAGGAAGGAGAGGAGATGAGGAGGGTGAGAAGTCGGTATACGAGGAATCCGAGGGTGGGGGGAAATATGGTAAGAATGATGAGAAAACGGGCACACGAGTTGGGGGATGGAGATGCAGGGGGAGTATGATGCTGATTAGGGGAACATGAAGAGGGGAACGGTGGAAGTTGAAGGCCGGGAAATGGGAAAGTTATAGGGGGGGGGGGAGTGGTGGGAGAGGTTTGGGAGAAGAAATAAATTAGGGGGGCGGGAAGAGGGGAAAAGGGTGGAAAGACGCAGCTTCGAGAAAATAGTGGTGTGGAGGAAGCAGATTGAGTACGGGTGAGGAAGGGGGGGAGAGACGGGGGGGAGCGAGGAGTGTGGGAAAAAAGGGAAAGAGTGAGGGAGATGGGTAGGGTAAGAAGGAGTGGGGTTGAGTCGTAAAGAGTGGGAGGGAAGGAAGGGCATGGAAAGAGAAATGAAGAATAAGTATGAGGTAGGGGTGAAGGTCTGGAGTTGAGTGGAGCTGGAGTGGAGTTGAGGTAGTTTAGAGAGGAGAGGGATTGGTGCATAAGTGTGTGGGAGAAAGGGGAAGCTGGAAGAGGTGGAGGGGAGAAAAGAGTATGGGTGGTGGTGAGAATATTGGAGGTGGGGGGGGAAGGAGAAAGTATGAAGGTATTGAGAGTGTTAGTACGTATAGGGGCGGGGTGCCGATGTGAGAGCTTGTTGTAAGTAGTACGTGGATAAGAGTCTGATGAGAGCTGGTGGGGTGGGTGAGAGGAAGATGGGTAGATGGAGTAATGGTAGAGCAGTGGTGAGTAAGGTAACGTATAGAGGAACTGTTGTGTTAGGGAGAGGGGGCGGGGGGGGTATAAAGGGTGATGTTAGATAGGGGTAGGGGGACTAATATGAAGGATGTGGGGAGAGCGGCAAAGGTAATCAGGGTTGGTTGGTCCTTGTTGTAGTATTGCTGCTTATCTGGGGTCACATTAAGTTTTGTCATCATCATTATTTTCCCAATGATGAATGTACATGACATTTGCTTGGCAATTTACCAGTATATTTGCACACCAATTAATCTTCTTGCAATCACAGCCATGGTGTGCCTCAACAGATTATTTGTTATGAGGGCACCGCTCTACATATTGCTTTCGTCATCGTGCGAGTTCTTATATAGTGGTAGCATTTTGTTTTACTAACTTCTTTGTTTAGTTCCAACCACACAAATTGCCAGACTTTGTATGGATAATAGAAACGGGATGTAGAAGGCGAAGGTATAATGATGTGAATCATACGGCAATATTTGGAAATCTGACAAAAAATGTTCAAACATTGGAATTCTTAATGATTTTCGAGAGATCTTGTAGCAGAGAAAGTGTTTTGAAGGAGGAATAAATCTGCGTAATTTGTTTGAGCTCCGAGTGTTACCTATTTCTCGGGATGGTTTCTACAATTCAAGTGGGCTAGATAGTCCTGTTGTTGGCTTCTTAACTTGGTGCAGGGGTGTAATTTTTAATTATTGAAATTGGCTGAGGCAAGCTAGGCAATCCTTTTTAGGTTTTTGACTTCTTCCACTGTTGTAAATATATTATATAAAACCCGTATATAATACAGGGATATTTGTAATGGATAATACTTATGATTTTGTTTGAAGAAAGACATTTTGGCTTGGGTTGTCGCCGTTTGCGACCCCCGAAAGCTAATGGAAAATCGCCATCTAACATCATAGCTCGTTTGCGAGATGTCCACGTGGAAAATCGAGTTACTATCCCATAATACATGATGTCAATGTCCAATAACGCTAGTATAGTTTTAAAGCTGTAACTTCAATATCTGTACATGATGCAGTCGTAAAATACTCAACTGCGTTATGGGATATAGTGAAATCGATCGAACGATCTAATCTCCAGATTAGCACCTAATTCATGTAATTTGTGGGCACATGTGAAAGAATCGAGTAAACACTAATATCCCATATACATTGTGTCAGTTATGCCAAATAACATTGGTAACGGTGGGTGACAACGATGTGTAAACGCAATCTGATACTTATCTACTGTTGTTTGTGGGATTATGGTGAATTACATTTAAATCCTTTTCAATCTCCATTTGGGCAACTAAAGCACTCAAGGGCTTCCGTGCTATGTTGTTTATTGTGTGCATGATCTAATTGACAATGTTTTGGCCTAGCGTGCTAACTAATAGAAAAAAATAAATAATTTGCTTTTGCTGTGGACAAAGTTCGTTTTAAACTAAAAGAAAATGTGGTAAATTAAAAACAAATAGCCCAATTTGATATCTTAAACTTGAACATTAGCTTTATTTGTTAGTAGTTGGATGACCGGGTCCGTGTAAATTGAAAATTTGTGAGCGAGAATTAGCTATAACTGATATTTGGTCATTTTGAGATATGGCCTTTTAAGTTCACAAAAACTTTGTTTTGAGTCAGTAAAATTTCGAAATATCATTTCCCATCCTATTTCATACTTCTTCAACTTATGATGTCATGGAGTGACTTCATTCATATTGCCGAATGTGGTACTCAATTTTGATGCCAATAAGAAATGAAGTATCTAAGCTATCGCGTGGTACCTAATTTATAGGAATTATATGCCCATAAGGAAATCGCGGGGGTGTTCGGGACTTTGCGGGTGTACATGCGCGTGCGCGTACGTGTGTTGCGAATTGGGTGTGGTCTGTTTTGTGTAAATGAATGGAGATTTGAATACTTTACGTTGTATATTTTTGGTTTAATAATAGGCATTCTTTGTTTTTAAAAAAAGTTAATTTTACATATTTTAAAAAAGAAATTTAGTACTTAATATTAAGCCACTCACATTTCAACGATTTCCTGTTTTTTTTTAAACCTGAATAATAAATAATGATGATAAATTTATTAATTTGATCCAGGTTGATTCATAATGTATTATTAAATCATCTTTACTTGTAATATGTAACGATTAATTTTGTCACTGTACTGCATTATTTACATAATTATGATCATATTTTTTTGCATGTAGTCTAGTATGAACAAATAAAGATTGATTGATTTATACTTTCAATTCATTACAAACGAATGGGGAAAATACATGGTCCGGAAAGGGCACCACAAAAAATGCTAAAAGTATCCATACCCAATTTAGTTTTTTTGTAATTTGGTCTATTCTTAAAGAAAGGGCACTATCATTGATTTGCTAACTCAGAAAATCGAAAAAAAAATCATCAACACTGTTTTCCATTTTGTGCAAGTTCGGGTGTCCCTAACATAACCCTGCAAGTGATAAGACTGATAGCAGCGTAATAAGGCCAAAATTGGATATTTTAGTCATTACTGTCCGCACCGCCGGACACTTCTACAACACGTATGCCCTAATTGAATTGAGATTCGTATATCTTTGACCCCTGCTTTGTCTTCATTTTCTGTCATTTTCAATTGGTACAAGATAATTTAGAGAATTGTATCCTCAATCTTTCACTTTTAAGCTATGCCTGCGAATTTCAAATATTTCGACTCTTGGTTGGATCACTGATAGTGCTTTAACTCATAAAAGCCATTGTTTAAACTGTTATAGTTCACACGTGAGAAATCGGCAAATGGCTACTTTTCCGACCAAATTGGCACTCCCTACTTTCCAAACCGATCAATAATTTTATTTTTTTCTTTCACTAATAGTAATGTCTTAGAACAATATAATATTGCCTGTGCATAGTTTTTCCGAATTATTCCAATGGGAAATGCATTTCTGGATGTAGGGCTCGAGGAGCCCCCACGCAACCCCATCCACTAATGTGTGTAAATTCCCATTTGAGTGGTTAGAATGTTAACTATAGAAGTGCAGTAAAATGTACTTGGGCTTTGTGTCATTTTCTGTACTTTTTTAAATTTACAGTATTATACGCAGCATTCTACCAACTAAATACGCCTACCGTAAAGTATAATTACATTTTAAAAGATGGTCTAATTACAGGCGGTTTGCTTAGGTTGGGGTGGTCCATCCGTGCTTTTTTTTATCCCTCATATTCCCAAGCTCTTTAATAACTCACCTAATACACACATTTGCAAGAGTTTTAATTAAATTAACCTTTAGAGTATACTGTAACATTTACCTATTTTTGTTGGCAGAATGCCCCGTATAATTGGTAAATTTCAATATCTTTAATAGTTTAAACTGTTCAAGACCCCTTGAAGTACCAATTCCCATTTTCAACGGTCTCCTTTTGGTAAACTTTTTGCCCTCAAAAGCTCAACTTTAACAATTTCGTCTCCCACCCGGCAATTTCACAAAATTTCAGTTCTAAGACCCTACCCCTTTGGGACACAAATTAAGTTCTCAGGCACCCAAGTTTGGAATCGGGCCGCACATCCCTACCTGAAAACAAAAAAATTAGAGCCACTCTACCCGCGCAATCGATCTGCATTTAACTGTCTTCACAAAAGCCCCCCCCCCCCCTCCATCGGCAAAGACGCCCGAATAAGGTTCCGGAAGAACCAACCAAACCCCAAACCCCTCCGGAATAGCGAAAGCCGAGAACCGCGCTATTCTAGTTGTTGAAGCAACTCAATATGAGCTAGGTTGTCTCAACTCCCCTGGCACAGTTTCAGTACTTCATTCATCGTGTATTTAGAAAATACTCCCCCCCTGGTTTTTGGGTCTGATAAATGATGCCCAGAGCACACAAGGTCCAGTTCATTTCAAGGTAGACATAGCCATGTTCACACGGTCCACAAAACGCCAAAGGTTTGAAACTCCAGAGGTGAAAATTAAATCCAATATTTTACTTCACTCCAAATTCAATCACACGTGACCACTCGAAATCATCCCCCTGACCATTCTCCTCCCTTCCCATATCGGATGTAGACCGGAAGTCACCATAAGGAAGCTGTGCACCTTCGCGCAATATATTCAAACACAGTAAGTTTTCAAAAAAGATGACCTGCGAGGTCAGCTCCGCTCACTATCCCCCGACGCTGTCCACACGGCACGACACTCCACAACACTCCGGATTAGTAGTAAGTAGTAGTAAAACCACAGTTTAAATCCGGTTTTTGTTCCCCCACCGGGGGTGGCCGGGATTCACCTCAACATTCGTATAATCGCCCTCACTCTTACCCGGAGTGTTATTGAGTTTTGAGTTTCACCCCTAGTTTTTTAGGGGAAAAACCCCGCTAGGACCCTCGATAAAACTCCGGATTTTAAACCTGCCGGATACGTCCACACGGCCAAAACCCCGATCGACACCCCAGAAAGTTTTTGAAAATCCGGAGTTTCAGCCTCCGTGTTTGACATACAAGTACAATGGTCTACAACCCACTGAACTGTGTCCTTGGAGATGAGTATTGTAACTCATAGTGGACTGGTAATTGCCTTTAGCGACGAAAAAAGAAAACCCTGTTTTACGGGACAGACCTTTGCAAGTAGGGTCGGTCGGGCGAGTTTTTTCTTTTTTTTTAATTTTTTTCTTTTCTGGAGCTCACAATTGGCCTAAAATAGCCCCAAAATCGAAAATCAAGAGAAAAATGAAAATTTTTACAATATATATTTTTCTCATTCAATCTTTATGAAGTTGCTATAAAAGACCGTACATATAGTCCCAGGATACGGAATGGGCAGACCCATTCCATAAGGAAAACATCTAACACAGACAAAATATACACGATGTATGCAAGGTGTTATTTTTGTATTTGGGGTCCAAAAAGGTCATTTACAGGTCATTTCGGTTTTGAGCTGAATAATTTTAAAGAATTTTTAACTTTTTATTTTTTTTATTTTTTTTATTTTTTGTATTTGCATTGGAACAATGAATGTTTTTGTGTGATACATTGAGGTGTTTTTTATACTGGGATCAAAGGTCCTTAAGGGGGGGTTCGGTACAAAGTTCAATTTTGCCCAAAAAAATGCTAAAAATAAGACCAAACTGGCTTATTCTAGGCCTATAGAGGACAGAATGAAAGCCCGTTATTGATACAGTGATGTAACATTGTGTAGAGGGGGGTCTTATGAAGTCTCGACTCCAAAGGTAAAAGTTCAAGGTCCAAAGTTCAAAATCTACAAGCAAGCTCCGATTTGAACTAAATCTGTTCAGGAATGATCCTTGTGCATCATTAAATACGGACAGCACAGTTGATCCCATCCGTGACCCAGGGGTCACGCAATAGAGGTGAAAAGGTCAATCAATGACATGCTCCGATGAGCTGTTTAGCTGGAAATTGGCAGAAAGAAGAAATGATCAATGTGACATTATAAAAAAGTTTAAAAACATTTCGAAATCATTGAAGGTCGTTAAGGGTCATAAGGGGTCCTCCTGTCCCATTCAAAAATAACCTTTAATAAAAAATCAAAGAATCGTGAATCATGAGATGTTCAGCACGACTTTTGTGAAGGGCCTCAAGCGCTTTCATATGAGCTCACGGACTCACTGCAGATGAAGCGATGAGACCCTTCACAAAAAGTTGTGCTTAGCATGGGGTTCAAATGTCATTCAGGAGGTTATTTCAGGCCGTTTTTTTTTCTTTTGTTTCAGAGTCTGTTCTCAGATCTAGTTGTTCTATCTTTGGAAAGAAATGATTTGAAGGACGTGAAATTTCGGGACGACCAATGAGAAAAAATTAAATTCGTGGATACCAAATAAATACTACTTCCTGGTAATTCAGGGGTGGTCACATGAAAAATAATCGAGCAACACTTTTAAAAAAATAAGATTTGCTATTTTAACGAAAAATTTAAAATTAAAATATCTAATAAAAAAGATGAGTAAAAAAATCAATAAATTTTTTTTTTTTAATAATTTAACCAAAAATCCAAATTAACAAAAATACAATGTCCAAAGAGAAAAAAAGCAAAATAAAAATGTTATCAGCCACATATACCCAGAGGGTGTTTTGAATCAATCCACATGAGCATTAGCAATGCTGCTTATAGTGTACTCTTACTAAATGAAGTCCGTACTTGCGGATAAAAAAGTGTTCCAACAAAGTTAAGACCCACAAGAGAAAGTTATTCAACGCTAAAAATCCCTAAGTCCTAATGATTGTGAGGCTACCCAATGGGATTGTTGAAGGTCCGGGTTTTATGGTGTAAAGAAATAGGATTTTATGGGATCACATGACCCATTGAGGTTAAATTTCCCAAATCTGGTTGCATTGGTGCATTGTGGGATTGATTGGTGCATTGTGGGACTCCCTAGGTATATCACCAAAGGTATGGGAACCTATTTGGCACTGTATGACTTCATGGAATCATGTACCGCAGCTTCTGAGGACCCTCTTGGTCTTGTTGTAAAATTGCTGGCTTAGCTGGGGTCACATGTAGTTTGTCATCATCATTATTCCCAATGAGATGTAAATGACATTTGCTTGCAATTTCCAGTATATTTGCCACAACAATAAATCATTCTTTGCAATCAGCAGCCATGGTGTGGCTCAACAAGATTAACTAATTTGTTATGAGGGCGGGGAGCCTCTCATATGCGTGTCGTCGGCGTGCTGAGTTGTCTTATAAGTGTGCATTTTGTTATTAACTTATTTGTTTAGGTTCAACCACGCAAATTGCCAGGACTTGGTAGGGATAATTAGGAAACGGGAGTAGAAGGAGAAGGTATATGATTGAATCAATACGGCAATCATATTGGAAATCTGACAAAAAATGTTTCAACATTGGAATCTTAAGTGATTTTCGAGAGATCTGTAAGAGAGAAAGTGTTTTTGAAGGAGGAATAAAAAAATCTGCGTAAGTTGTTTGAGCTCCGAGTGTGTGTTACCTATTTCGCGAAGATGGTTTCTCCCACTTCAAGTGGCTAGATATTCCTGTTTTGGCTTCATTACTTGGTGAGGGGTGTATGTTAATTTTTATCATTAGTGAAATGGTGAGGCAATCTAGGCATACTTTTTAGGTTTTGACTTCTTCCACTGTTGTAAATATATTAGATAAAAACCCGTATATAATTAAAGCGGTAATATTGAATGGAGAATTAGTATGATGTATTTTGAAGAAGACATGTTTGCTTGGTCGTTGTCGCGTTTGCGGACCCCCGAAAGCTAATGGAAAAATCGCACATCTTACATCATAGCTCGTTTGCGAGATGATCCACGTTGGAAGATCGAGTTACTATCCAATTTAATACATTAGGTCAAATTGTCCAATAACGCTTGTATAGTTTTAAAGCTTGTTACTTCATTATCTGTACATGATGCAGTTTCTTAAAATACCTCATACTGCGTTATGGGATATAGTGAAATCGATCGCCCGATTTAATCTCCAAGATTAGCACCTATAATTCATGTAATTTGTGGCCACATGTGAAAGAATAGAGTAATAACTATATCCCATAATACATTGTGTCAAGTTATACCAAATAACATTGGTAACGGTGGGTGACAACCGATGTGTACACGCAATCTATACCTTATCTACTGTGTTGTGGGATTATGGTGAAAGCATATTGAAATCCATTTTCATCTCTAATTTATGGGCACTTAAAGCACTCAAAGGGCTTCCGTGCGATGTTGTTTATATTGCCTGCCCGAGATAATGACCAAATGTTTTGGCACTACGTGCAAATAATAGCAAAAAATAAATACTTTGCTTCTTTTGCTGTGACAAAGTTAGTTTTTAACCAAGAAAAATGTTGTAAATTAAAAAACAAATAGCCCAATTTGATATCTTAACTTGACATTAGATTATTTGTTAGTATTTGGCTGACCGTGTCGTATTAAATTGAAAATTGTGAGCTGAAGAATTTAAGATATAACTGATATTTTGGTCATTTTGAGTATGGACTTTTAAGTTAACAAAAACAGTTGGGATTTGAGTCAGTAAAAATTGCGAAATATCAATTTCCCTCCTATTTAACTACTTCTCTTCAATTATGACGTCATGTCAGTGACTTCATTATATTGCGGGACATGTGTACTCAATTGATGCCAAGAGAAATGAGTAACTCTAAGCTATCGAGTGGTACCTAAATTTATAGGAATTAGAAGCCCCAGTAGGAAAATCGGGGCCGGGGGGGGGGGTGATTCGGGACTTGCGGGTTGTCCATGCGCGGTGCGCGTACGTGTGTTGCGAATTTGGGTTGTGTCTGTTTGTGTAAATGAATGTGAGATTGAATACTTTACGGGTGCTATATTTTGGTTTAATAATAGGCAATCTGTTGTTTTTAAAAAACGGTAATTTACATATTTTACAAAAAGAAATTTATGTACTTAATATTTAAAAGCCACTCACATTTTCAACGATTTCCTGTTTTTTTTAAACCTGAAATAAAATAATGATGATATAAAATAATGTAATTGATCCAGGTTGATTCATAATGTATCGTTTATTTCAAATCATCTTACTGAATATCTGTACGATTAATGTTCACTGTACTGCATTAGTTACATAATTATTTATCATATTGTTTTGCTTAGTCTATGATGAACAAATAAAGTTGATTGATTGTAATTCATTCCAGGTACAAACGAATGGCGGAAATACATGGTCCGGAAAAGGGCACAACAACAATTCTAAAAGTATCCAGTACCAATTTATTGTAACTTTGGTCTATTTTAAAGGAAATATCGTATTTGCTAATAAGAAAATCGAAATAAAAAAAATCATCAACAACCTGTTGTTCCATGTTTGTGACACGTTCGGGGGTCCCTTCCTAACAAACCCTGCAGTGATAAGACTGAAAAGCAGCGTACTAAGGCAAAAATTTGATATTTATGTCATTATGTCCGCACGCGCTAACGGACAACTTACTACAACACGTAGGCCTAATTGAATGGAGATTCGTATTTCTTTGAACCCTGCTTGTTCTTCATTTCTGTCAAGTGTTCAATTGGAAAGATAATTTATGAGAATTGTACATACGCAATCTTTCACTTTTAAGCTCTTTCTGCGCAATTTCAAATATTCGACTCCTTTGGTGGGATCACTGATAGTTGCCTTTCTCCCATTCGCTTTCTCCTTCTCCCCCCTTCTCTCCCTTCTCTTTCCTTTCTAACTCATTAAAATAAAAGCCATTGTTTTAAACTGTATAGTGCAACACGTGGAGGTGGAAAGCGGCAAATGGTACGTTTTCCGACCAAATGGCACTCACTAAATTTCTAACCGATCAATAATTTTTTTATTTTTCTTTCACTAATAGTAATTGCTTTAGAGACCAATATATATGCTGTGCCAGAGTTTGCCGGAGTTATTCCAATGGGAAATTCATTTTCTGATGTAGGGCTCAAGGAGCCCAAACGCAACCCCTCCCACTAATGTGTGTAAAAATTCCATTGAGTGGTTAAGAAGGTAAACTATAAGAAGTGCAGTAAAATGAATTGCTTTGGTCGCATTTATCTATGATTGTGTAAATTTTAAAGTTAGTATACGCAGCATTAATTCTACCAACTAAATAGCCCTACCGTAAAAGTATAATTTACATTTAAAAGATTTGTCTAAATTACAGGCAGGTTGCTAGGTTGGTGTGGTCATCCGTGCTTACTTTTTTTATCCCTACATATTCCCAAGCTTTAATAACCTATATCTAAAATGTAAAAGAGCTAAAAACATACATTTTTAATTTAAATTAACTTTAGATATACTGGAACATTACCATTTTGTTGCAGAATGCCCGTATATATTGTAAAATTTACAATCTTTAATGTATGACGTGTCCAGAGAGAGACCCCGTTGAGTTGGAAGGTACAAATTCAGTTCATAAGGTGCTCCTGTGGTAACTGTGCTCAAAAGCTCCAACTTTAGCCAAAATTTCGGCTCCCAATCCGCAAATTCACAAAATTTCAGTTCTAAACTACCTTGGGACACAAATTAATTTCTCAGGCACCCAAGTTTGGCAAATCGGGCCGCACATCCCTACCTGTGAAAACAAAAAAATTAAGCCCACTCCTACAAGCGGCAATGATCTGCATGTACTGTCATTCACAAAAGCCCCCCCCCCCCCCTCATCGCCAAGACGCCCGAATAAGGTTCGGAAGGAACCAAACCAAACCCAAACCCCTCCGGAATAGCGAAGCCGAGAGAACCGCGAAATTCTAGTTGTTGAAGCAACTCAATAGGAGCTGGAGTTGTCTCAACTCCCATGGCAACAGTTCAGTAACTCTCATCAGTGTATTTAGAAATACTCCCCCTGGTTTTTGGGTATGATAAATGATGCCCAGAGCACACCAAGGTCAGTTCTGTCACGCATTGCATACGCCAGTCACACGGTCACAAAACTTCAAAGGTTTGAAACTCCAGAGGTTGAAAATTAAATCCAATATTTTCACTGCACTCCACATTAATCCACACGATGACCAACAACCTCTGAAACTCATCCCCTGACCATTCTCATCCACTTCTCATATCGGAGGTAGACCGGAAGTCAACAAACGGAAGTCTGTGGCACTTTCGCGCAATCTATTCAAACAAAGGAAGTTTTTCAAAAAAGATGAACTTGCGAGGTCACCCCGTCACTATCCCCAAAGTGTCCACCACGGCACGACACTCCAAAAACACTCCGGAGTAGTAGTAGTAGTAGTAAAACCAAAGTTTTAAATCCGGTTTGTCCCCCCACCGGGGTGGCGGATTCACCTCACATTCGTAGCAATCGCCCCTCCACTCCTTACTCCCGGAGAGTGTTATTGGAGTTTGGGTTTCACCCCCTAGTTTTTTAGGGGGATTTAAAAAAACCCCGCTTAGGCCCTCATAAAAATCCAGGAGTTAACCTCCGCTACGTCCACACGGCCCCAGAAAACCTCCGATGACATCCAGACGTTTTGAAAATCCGGAGTTTCAGCCTCGTTGTGGACACGACTATATACAAGTATACAACCCACTGAACTGCGTACTTGGTAGTGCTATTGTAACTCATAGATGACTGGTAATTTGGCCTTTAGGCGACGAAAAAGAAAGAAAACCCGTTTTACGCGCGAGCGGACCTTTCGAGTCAGTAGGGTCGGCTGGTCGGGCGAATTTTTTCTTTTTTAATTTTTTTCTTTTCTGGGAGCTCAAATTGCCCTAAAATAGCCCCAAAATCTGAAATCAAGAGGAAAAAATGAAAAATTTTTACCCAATAATATTTTTTAATCATTCAATCTTTATTAAGTGATAAAAAGGACCGTACATGATATCTCAAGGATAGGAATACGGAAGGGGACAGCCACAGACCCATTCCATACAGGAAAACTTGTTCTAACACAAGGACAACCAATATACAAAATGACATAAAATACCAGAGAGAGGTGTTAATAAAACCCACTGATACCAGCAGGACTTCAGGAAGTGGAAACAGTCGCTCATCTTAAAAAAAAAAAACTCATAATGACTAGAAAAGAAACAACAGCCTTCTGGGAGGAGTGTGAAACCAGGACTCTAGCCTTGATCTTCCTAAGATAAGGACACTCCTCCCAAGTTGGAGCTCTTGTCTTGCATTCCAAATCACATAACTGCACATGAGAGCTGTTTAGAAATATCGTGGTAGACATGTTTCTTTTGTTGACCCAATGAACTATAAAATTGAACGCACCCTGTAATTGTTTCTTAGTAATTGCCCCAGGGACCAATTTCAATACAGCTCAAAAACCCAACTATAATCAACCAGAATTGATTGTCTGAAAAATAAGGGAGCTGTACTTGTCAGGTCTTGCGGTATGGGTCAGAGGTATATTTCATCTCGATGGAATGGTAAGTTCAAACTGCCATGAAACGTTTCTGAGCATTGTCAACAACAACAAGTCAGGACCGTTTTTGACTGGTTGGAAGGATATTTGGTGGGATGGTACTACCATTATTGATAGAACCCGGAAACATCAGATATATTGTCACCCGCTGCATCAGAAGGAAGATTGCCATTAAGAGTTGAAGAATGACCGTCAATAATGTGGAATTGTGCCTCCATGTTTATCTCCCTTGGGTGAGGGATGTGGAGCAATTATTAAGAATATGGTGTGTAGAGGTTCTGTATTGCCACAAAAAATTACATTAGTATTGTCCTTTTCCCCATGTTTTGAGATTTGTAAAAAGTAGGCCAGATACTCCAATAGATGACCGTACGGCAAAACTCAGGAGCCCACTGGGAGGATCATAACTAATAGATTTCCAATTAAGATTAATTGTTAGAACTCAATGGTTTAAGAAGATCCCTTGTTGGACAAGTGGGAGGATATCTTCTCTCCAGAAATCCTTACCGCTGGGTGATGGATAAGGCTTTGTACTTTGTTCATTAACATGCTTCCATGTGATTTGACTCATGGCCAGCAGGATTAATTAGCGATCTCAATTTTCCTTCCCATTTGCCGAATCCATTTTTGCCATCTTCCGTTTCCATAGTCGTTCTATGGACATTTTGGAATGGATGACATGGAGAACACGATCATCAGCCTTTATCATACAACTGGCGAAAGAAAGAAAACGAGATGTGAGATCGACGGTACAAATCGGATATTTTAGGATAGCTAGGGCCATATGCGGCTCTGAATGAAGCAGGGGGTAGGCCCTCTCAGGTTGTCATACAAGGTAGGATAGGATTGATAACGTGGTGGATATTGATCTAAGTGGTCAAGCGGTGTCAGTGAGCTCATGAACAGTCAAAATGTACCTCAACGATCGGGGGGGGGGGGGGGGGTGGGCAGCACTATTGCACATAAACGTAGATTGTTATTCATTGAGAATGCAGAGCTATCATGTGTGAAATGTACTCGAGAGTTTAGTACTACATATCATAAGTATCTTTAGTTTTACCTTAAATGTGTTCTGACAACCAGAAACTTTCAGGAGCAACTTTTGGAGTGCTTAAACATTATTACCAATATAAAAGAAGTTCAGCAGGTGAACCGCTTCGAATAGAAATAGATTTGCACTTGGTTGGCTCAGATGTAAGGTCATAGGAACTGGCAGATTATTAATTTGATCCATTAATTTTGATGTCTGCGTTTTGTCAGAGGTGATCAAACAAAAATCGTCAGCAAATGGAGATGAGTAATATATTTCAATACCGTGTAAATGATAGCCAAAACTGTTTTCTTCTAGTTTGAGATGCTGAAGTATAGGATTAAACACCATCAAAATATAATGGGGCTAAGGGATCACCTTGGAAACTCGCGTTTGTTTAAAATGAAAGGGTGCAGAGGTACAGTTTTTGGTTTGACCTCTACCATTTACCGTGAATAAAGGCGTTTCAACATAACTACAAATTGGACCGGTATATTATTTCTACGGAGAGTTTTGTCGATCAGGTTGTATGTTCCACAGACCCAAAAGCATCTGCCAGATCGAAAAAGGGAGATGGCAGGGTGCGTTGTTCGCGTTTGCATGCGCAATCAGATCTTGCAATCACATTGTGTGCTCGACTGCACCCGTTTGATACCTTTAAGGAAAGCTTTTTGGGTTGTGCAGATCAAGAAGCTATTTGAAATGAGGTAAGTTTGAGGAATTTCTTTAAAATTATATTTGTTGGAAAAAAAGTTAACAACACAGGATGTTAAGGAAATCATCTGATTAGACGGATCTTCTTTTTCGCCAGCTTTTAAATTAAAGTCACTAAGCTAGTGGACCAATCAGTTGGAGGGTCACCGTAGCAAGAAGCTTCGTGAACAAAGTAGCCAAGATATGTTGGGTGGCGGTAGGGTGGTAGTTCCCTTAGGAAGCAGACATCAGTCCGTCAGGACCGGGAGCTGAGGTGGTTGAGTTGTATCAGAATTTTCTAAAAAAACTGCCACAATTGATAAATTTGGCCTAAAAACAGGCTAATTTTACATGATTTTTATAAAACTAAAAAAACAAAAGGTTGCTTTTTGCCAAACTGAAAAAATCAGGGTCGGTCGGGCCAGTTAAAAACAGGGTTTTTTTTGTTTTCGTCGCCTTTCTTAGCTATGTGTATTTAACCCCTTGAGAATCGTTCAGCTGATTTGTATATTGGTTACATTGTGTATATGTTTATTTAGCCAATCAGAGGTCTACATAGTAAGAAAACTTTAATGGTTTGTACAGATCAGTAGAAGGGCCATTTTGATTGGTTACTAAATATCATAGTATATCAAGTAATGACCAATCAGGTACTGCTAAGTAAAAGTGTAGGCCCGGAGTTTTAAAGGCCACTCAGTCATTTTTGGTCTAATTCAGAATGCCATTTTGTCTCTAAATGCTAGGTTTAGGTCATATCAACACCTTATAGTAATGTTCTTTTGAAAAACGGACCTTAAGCATTTTTTAAAGCGGTCGTTGAAGGTTCCATTACGACTGTTTCTAGACCTATCCGAATTTTATTAGTAAACAAAGCATAGAACTTAGTCATGATTTTTTGAAAAATATTGTCATGTTACGCTTTTAGGCCACTTATATGGGGTTCTTTACTACAATAGTTTCCAATACAACAGTGCCAAAAAAATCAACTTTAATGAAAACTATAGGGGGCGCACATTTTTTTACATGGGAGAAGTCGCTGAGAGGGCTTTAAAAGACATTCAGAGATTATATCAGATCTTATAATAATAAAATAATAATAATAATTTGGAATTACATGTATAAACCAAAATCCAAAAGCAAGGACATGTAGAAATCAGAAAGAAATTGGGCTGCATAAGCCCCAAAACAAGTGTGTAATTCTTTCCATCAGAAACATAAAAATATACACATATGTCCTTACACATGCACACACATGCACGCATACACTACATAAAGTCCATACCCACACACTACACCACACCACACACACACACAGAATGTATAAACACAGGAAATTATACATTCTGTTTATGTGCTACAAGGACAAGCACAAAATAAACGCGATGAAAAGTTGATTCTAAGTTCACTCCAGGCCATTTACCGTGATTAGGCCACTGAAGATCAATTCAATAGAACCAGCGAAATTCCAAACAATCAAACTTTTCAAGGAAATCACCAGAAAGGAGGGAAGGAAAGCCCTCTATCTTATATCATTCACCATATTGAAAAATTGAGGGCAAGTATCTGGAAAAGGCAAAGCTAAGTGATGCCCCAATTCAATGACCATTTTATGAACTTAAATGAGCAGGACAGGAAGGTGTTGTAATTGCTGTCTTTTGTTATGGAGCTTGCAAATGACGCCTATAGACCACAAAGCATAGGAACTGGTCTCTTTAGGAGTATATTTCATGAAAATGGTTCCATTATATTAGGAGTCATATAGACCCTGAATATTTTCTGATGTTACAAACTTGAGAATAAATGTGAACAATACAATACAGTGTTAAAAATAATAGCATGTTTTTTTTTTTTTTTTTTTTTTTTTTTAATTTTTTATAGTTTTTTGATGAGTTATGTAGTTAAATTCATTTGGGTTCAATAGTGCTCAGATTGGTTATTTATTAGGTGCTGATATTCAGATTTTCTGTGGTGGTGGAACCCCGTAAAAAAAACTAAAACAAGGATAGTAGTATCAATTTTTTTTATTTATAAAAGGACATATTTTTCTCAGTCGTCGGCATTGAAATTTTCACACAATCACCTTCTTGAGTATACAGAGGACAAAAATACGTTTTAATTGTTAGCCACCAATATAACAGAGTAGTGAAATAAGGGCATTGTAATATGCATATCACTTTTACAATCTAACCGCAAGTTTATTTTCCAATATGGTGAGTGTATACAAAGTGCCAGCCAGGCCCCATAGGACAAGGTTCAAGATTTGACCCCTTTTGACTTCCCAAAAGTGTGAACAAAAAAAGCTATTGAAAATGTATCATTTCTAGGGTAAACTATCAGTAGTTTCTGATTTTGTAACAAAACCTCATTTTTCTTTAGTTTTTGAGAAAAAAAAAATATTTTAAGCCAAAAATAAACATTTTTGGTGACAAAATAGTTCACTTAGCTTTACAAATAATGAAATTGTTAGCTGTCTGTACTCTAAGTATTCCTTTCATATAACACATGTTGCAGTAGTTAAATGGTGATTGCTCATATCAATTGAAAGATTAAAATCTAATGCTAAATGGCCACAATACCCATCAAAATCTTCAAATTCAATTCAACACGGTACAAGGGACTACATTTGACCCCAACTCAAATCATGAGAAAGTGTCCCAGATTTTCTAGGAGTCTAATAAAACCCATCTGTTAGTAATAAGCAATCCCAATTAAAATAAAGATCTGTCACTGTTTGATTACAAAGGAAAAGGCAACCAAGATGGTATTTCAAATTATGGGCCACTGGAAACATATTATAGTTACATAACTCTCAAAACATTCTGACTAATGTATGTTGCTTCATGGTTTCAGTGTAAACTAGGCCGAGCGCGAGTTGATGTTCCTGACTTTTGATCGCCTGTGCTTTTGGATATGAAAGGATATCAAAAGTCTTCTTTGCAACTCTAGATTTAAACATGAAGGCCAGATTATAGTAGCTCACAGCAGCGGACAACATCCCGCTGAGCTATTGTTATGAGGTCATTGTGTCAAATAAGAGTCTCTTCAACATACTTGTGTAGGCGTCGGTGGAAATTTGAATATTCGGGTTTAATTATAAGGTTTAGAAACAAAAATATGTGGACCGGTTAGAAGTTTTTTCTGTTGAACGTTTCGGGTGTTAAAAAGGGACCATTTTAGACAAAATAAATTTCTACACGTCATATCGATTTTTCTTGGAAATGCGATGTAAATGTCCGTATTTTGAAATGACGCAGTGCGTGACCGATGTTGGTGTAATCCATGCACAGCGGGAGTTTGGCTGCTGCCTGTGTAGTATCTTATTATCTTTCAGGTCACATATTCTGCCTCATCTTCCAAACTTCCAGTGACAAATGGGTGAATTCTATAACATGTTTCGGAATTCACATTACACCTGTACAATATGTGTTACTCGGAACACACTGCATTACGTCCGGTGGGTGGCAGGAGAATATGGTCCGCGGGTCCTCCAGTCCGCCAACAATGGTGACAATAGGGCAATCGATTCATTGGACTCTTCACGCAACAGAGTTTCATGCCTTATTCCGTTGTCGTCTATGGAGGCCCCCCGGACGTGGTTCCTGCGCGGACCATATCTCCTTTCACACCTGTCTAAAAAGGTGCAGTCATAAAATCTGTTTCCTAATAACTTGGCAGAGATCTTAGCCAAGATTTTACATGTTTTTGTTGCACCAGTTTGCTGAGGCAGTCCAAATATTTGGATGGACTTAGTCCAAAATTCATTCTGTGCCAATTTCCTGCAATGGTCTCACTAAAATGGCCTACAACCCCGGGCCCAAGCATCAATTCGCAAAAGACAACTATGATTTAAATGAATTCTGAATTCAAGAAGACTTACACTTGTGAATGTGATGTGCATAAAGAGCAAAAATAATAAAGATGCTGTGATGATTTGTGCAAATGGTCATTCTTAATGAAAAAAGGTATTACTGTACAACTTTGAGAGGTAGCCCTTGAGCTAGCACTCATTTGTAACACATCTCAATACAAAAGGTTTTGAGTGATTAAATTGTTTTACAGACTGACAGAAAACCCCTGAACCGTGATTCTTATGCCGCAGTGGTGCTTAAGGATATGGGGCCAAAACAAAGTTTGTACAGGGGTCAAATTTGTAAATTGATCCAATCATGTGAAAAGCACCCATGTTATGTGTCTAACCATAGGATTCAAAAAGGTATATTTAATATGTACAGCCTAAGTTTCAGAGTTATAGCTAAAAACAGAGCAAAATCAATATAGGGTCAATTTAGTTGTACAGGGTTCAAATTGTTAAAATTGCTCCTGTTTGGATAAAAAATGGTGCCAATTATTGGTGGAGAAGGTAAAAATCATAGGATTAAAATAAGGAAAATAATAAATAGTTATACTGTCGTTAAATGCTTAGTTTTCCGAGTAGGGGCACAAAAAAAAAAAAAAAAAAGGTCCACGTCCATTGCATTCAATGGGGCTGATCTTGGTTTTACCCCCCTACTTTTCTTACGCAAGCATTTGAGACACTCAAAAGTAATCCTTAATTTTATCCTATGAGCTTAACCTATAATTTGCACCATTTTTTTATCCAAACGAAGCAATTTTTAAAATATGACCCCTGTACAACGAAAGTTGACCCTTTTATTGATTTTATGTGTTACCTATAACTCTGAAACTTTTGTAGGGTGTACATATTACAAACTATACCTTTTTCTGATCTTATTGTTAGACACATAACATGGTGTGCTTTTCAACATTATTGGATCATTTACAATTGGCCCCTGTACAAACTTTGTTTTGGCCCCTCTCCTTAAGGCACCACTTGCGCACTTAAGAATCACGCTTCAGGGGTTTCTGCAATAAAGATCATCTGTCAACATAGTAATCACTCCAACCTTTTGTACTTGGAAAGATGTGTTACAAATGGTGGTGCATCCCTGGGTTCCAGGGGGTATCTCACGTATCCATGAAACGCAGGGTGAAGGTATCGAGCAATTTCAGAATTTTGGAGGAAGCTATACCTCTTATCATACCCTATAAAACCCAAAATCAACAGAAGATCCAATTGTTGTTCATAACAGAAACAAATTTTAACCACTTTTTCTTACAGGTAATCTCGATTGGCCCCATTACAGGATATCATGATATAACCTTGAGTAACCAACAAAATAGACATATCCTACATCTTACAACTTTTAGGTTTTCTTACTCAGTGTTTCTGATTGGTTATTTGTGTATTTAGCCAATATATAACCAAATCAATCAGCCGGTAGAGCCTCAGGGGTTAACATTCTGTAATGCCGAGAAGACCAATGATCAAATCGCAAACTTCAATCAAATGCAACATAAATGAGCTGACAGTGCCCCAAAGTGGCACAAAATTAAGTGGAAAAATAATTGCAGTTTAATTGACTGTATTTCTCAAAAGGAATATTGCAAATGGATGAAATAAGAATATTAGAAAGCCCAGTCAAACTATAATGGGAGTAATAATTTCCTTGCCAGGTTACTATACTCGATTTCAATCGGAATATGTGACCCCGTTCCATTCTTGCGGAGGTGAAAACTTCAATGAGGGCGCAAGGGACTTCTGTAATCTGTTTTTATTAGTGAGGAATGTTAAGGCCTGTAACTACACTTTGTGTGCGTTTCATACAATAATGAATTGTTTTAGTGGCAGGTGAGTGAGTTATATGGCCGGGTGTCCTCCAAGATAATCCGGTGTGGCACGCGTGCATTTGAATTCTTTCATTTTTCCCTCTCCGACTTAACTTGATTATTCCAAAACCCATGGGGACGAACGTATCAAATCACCGGCGAATCGACGATAGGTACGCCCGCTTCCCCTGCCAAACGGCGCACCACTGTGTTGCACGTAGACGCAGTTCACGCACCAAGTAATGCGCGCGTACGCCATGGCCAAGAATTATTACTCAAACTAATACTCTTGATTTTAAGTAAGTACTGTATAAGTGGAAATTTCGCGTACAGATAGTTTCGCGATTTTAACAGTTTTGGCCAAATGCGCGAGAATTTAATTTCACGGTATTGACAGCAATGCAATCTAATCTATTGGAAAAAGTTGTTTTCGCGATTTTTTTATTTTGCGGTTTTATATTCACGCGCGAAATTCGCGAAAATAAAAACCTCACCTCAACAGAAAATTTTCCCTTCTACAGTAAGTTAATTCCCATTTCATGTTTAAGAGAGCAATGCCTGATTATTTTTCATTGAGATAGGTTGTATTGTAAATTGTATAGCTTTATTTCTGATATATCCCACCAGTAACAAAAATGGTTTTACAAATGTAAGAGTTGCTATCAGGAAACTTGTATTGGTATTTGAGCCTGACGCTGGCCAGATATCATCAGCGTTAACAAACTCTCAATTTGTAATACAAATGATTGTTGATTTACTCAGGTATTGCTTGTAATACGGGTTGCATGATCCACAAAGTTGAGTGGAAGCTGATCACATTATGCAACCAAATTGTATGCATATATCATGATTTTTTTTCCTGCTCACAAGAACAGCAACACTCACCACCCGCACATGCCACTGCATCTCCTACACAGCCACTCATACTACCCCCCCATAAGCGCACATGCACAAGTCCGCACACAGCCAAGCACAGACACACAAACACAAATTCAATTGGAGGTCCTGTCCGATCGCTAATATCCTCATCCCCAGAAACCCCCAGATGTTATAACCGGAAGTGGTCAACAATTCGGTGGTCTGAAAAGGTTACTATTTTTTTCCTCATTACCCCGAAATTCTTTGGGCTAATGAGTGTTTGGTTTGGAAGATCAGAGGAAAATGTACCCCAGTTTGATCGCCCAATACTCTATGGGGCGTAAAAAATTACCTTTTTTTTACCTCTCACATCAAAGCGGTTGACATTTCATGCACGAACTTCATTACAGGTGGAGTTTTGGGGTCAAGGTATAATATTAATCAATCTGCCAAGATGAAAACTTTAATAAATTGGGTGGGCCAATCCCCCTTTAAATAGTAATTGTTATACATGAATGTCAGTCAAGTTTAACCTTCGCCTTCTACTTTTTCTGTATTGTGAAGTTACCCAATCTCACATTGCTAAATGTGCCTATTAATGAGCTCATTTGCCATTAACTTTAATCTGATTGGTTGATAACTTCAACTTACATCTTTGATGAAACTCTGTGCAGCTGGGGGGGGTGATGAAGGCGCCCCCGGTTAATTATCTAAATATGGAGATGCAAAGCCGAGGACCACAAAATTCTACTTATATTTTTTTACTATTTGCTTTTAAATTACCGTCACATACTGTATCAAGTATGAATAGGGTCATTCCATGCCAATTCAACAAATCCACTACACCACCTCAATGATTTCTGTTTTCTTTCTTTTTGGTGTATTGGAAGATATTCATGAGAAACTAAAATCCTGAAATTTGAGCTCTGACGTCTTTTCGTTTTCACTTCAACGCTACAGGGCAATTCTAATTTGAGGGTGAGTCACACCTCAAAAACGTGTACCGGTGTGAAATTCAATCTTCAGAGGGCCATAAGTAAGCCTACAAACCCCTCAATTTTTTCAAAAATTGCGCATTCTAGAGTATTTTTTGCTGCAAATTCGAATATGTGATCAGAAAAACTTCCCTTGCCTCCCAATTGTAAGTTACAAGGAGTCAAAAATGGCGCAAAAACCATTTGGACCATACTTTGGGGGCCATAGGTAAAGTGATGGAAACTCCCAAATTTCCGTATAGTTCTTTACTTATGGCCCCCTGAATATTGAAAATTTCACCCACCGATACAATGTTTTTTGATTGACCCCCTCAAATTTAAAATGCTGTAGCATGAAAACAAAAAGAGTACAGAGCTCAAATTTTCAGGATTTTAGTTCTAATGAATATCTTTCAATACACCAAAAAAAAAGAAATCCATGAGGTGAGGTGTACTCGATTTTGTTGAATTGGCATGGATGTCCCATTAATATGTTTTGGTGTAAATGTGTACAGCCTAGCTTGCAGGAACATAAAATGGAGACGATTACACGTAATATCGAGGGTTTAAGGCAAAAGGGCCCCATCTGCAATAGCTGCCAGTGGGTATAACTTTTGAACAAACTGACACATGGCCAGCTCTTTGCAGATTTGGGGCCTTCTTGCAGTAAACCTCAATATGTGCGGGCAGAATTGTAACGTACATACCTTGTTGGGTGTATTATCATAGTGGACGGATGTGAATCCAATAACAATACAAAACGGCATTTGATATAGCGCCTTCTCAAACAAGGTCAAAGCGCCTTTAGCAAAATAGAGAGTATTACTATTTAGCTAAAACCTGTTCTCTTTTACAATATCCTGTTGTATTACGATGAGATAAGTACTTACATCAAACTAAAAAAAATAAAAATAAAAAAAAGAAACAGCTGCATAATTAAATATCATGTGAGAGCAATAACAAAAAACACATTAAGCACACAATCAACGCTTAGGAAATAGATGAAATTTTAGAGCTTTCTTAAAAGTAACAATGGACTTGATTGCGAACGAACATAGGCAAAGAGTTCCATGGGCTAGGGGCGCTGCTGAAAGCCTGCCACCCACTGACCTTTTTGTGCGGGAACAGTGAGGAGCGTCTTGTCAGCTGCAGAACGCAATCCTGCCTGCAAGGAATATACAAAGAGAGGTTTCGGACAATTAAGATGGCAATTGTCCGGAAATGCCCTTGTAAGTAAGAATCATAAGCTTAAATACAATGCGCTCATAATTGGTAGCCAATGGAGATCCTTAAGGAGTGGTGTGGCTGGTTGTTTCCTTCTATCAGATCTGAACACTAGCCTGGCTGCTCTATTCTGCAAAATCTGAATTTTACTCCATCTCTGCCGACATTCCATACAAAAGTGAATTGGCTAGTCAATGCGAGATAAAACTAGTGACGGACGAGATGATTACAACTCTCAATTGAAAAGCGCGATCCGTAAATATTGCGAAGGTGAAAGTTAACAGACTAATGAATGACCTTTACATGTCAGTCATAGACATTGTCTATCAAACACGACACCAAGGTTTCTATTTGCCGAGGACTGGGAAATATCCCTGTCGCCGCCCGATGGTAATATCTTTTAGGCGACTTGTGTAATAGGATGACCATGCGATGAAAAATTCTGTCTTGTCATCATTCAAGTTTGAGTGGGTTAACAGGCGCATCCACTCACTGATTTCACAATACAAGAGAGAGTCTTTTGACACATGTTTGGCATCACCATCAATCTTAGGATCAATGTCAAATAGAGCTGCCCATCATCAGCATACATGTGGTAGCATATTGTGCTTCCGGAGATTGATGCGAGACAAGTATGTGTACATATGACAAAAGAGAGGCCCTACCACAGAACCCTGAGGAAGACCGAAGGGAGGTGATTAAACCGGAAAAAAATACAGAAAAACGTTTTTCTGAGAAATTGCATTAAAAAATGACAACTCTGCATAGTCGGCATGCATCAATATACAGTGTTAAAATTATTAAATTCCATTGAAAATGAAATTAACAGTTTTGAAATTATAGTGTATTTATGCAATGTATTAAAGTATGAAAAACCAACGTTTTAAATTCGGTTTTGTCCCGCGAATGGGGTGGCCGGATTCACTCACATTCACACATACTGTGTGTAAGGATTTATTGGAGCAGAGGGTAACTGACCGGATGCCCCCCTGATGTCATTGTGCTGGAGGGCGGCTTTAGCTCTTCTAGAGGCTGACACCTTGTAGGTAATCTCTTTTATTTCTACCAGGGTAACCAGTTACTCTCCTCATCGGATTTTCCTTAGAAACCCATGGGGGTGACGGTTAGCTGCCGACGACCCTGCCATGGGACAGGTATATGGTTTTACCAGGATACAGTAGCATGCAGGCCCTCAAAGGAGACCTGACCTGACCACCTATGCATGGTAGATTCAAAATACAATTTGCCAATCTGTTGTATGACATAGTGATTGGATCTACATATGCCTACAGATCCGTCATTATGTAATACACCAATCACAATTTCAAACATCCCTCGCATCGACGCATGTTATGTGTATGACATATTTAACTGTTGTTTTTTTTTTTTTTTTTTAATTTTGGATTTTTTTAACACATTCTATTTTCATATTTTGGTTTTTATATCAAAAATAATGTTAATAGTTTTGTTTCATAAAGTGCTGACTCAGAGATTTCTAATATTATTTTTTTGTGGAATAGTCAACTAAACTAAAGATAGTAAACCTAAACTGCACAATTCCGAAATTGAGATGAATCGGATTTTTCGTTTTGATGGCAGTAAACATTTATGTGTAGTATTACTCCCATAGGATAGTGTGTATACAAAATTTAACAAAAAGATAACAAAAATCCGGAATTTATAACAAAGTTGTGATAAAATTTTGTATATGAAGGAATTTGATTTAAGCTTCATTTCACACAGTGTTAGTATATGGACCAAGCATTATGTACATGCAAAAACACGATTTTTATTGGAAATGAGGGCGCCCTCCTCAGGAAATCTCTGAGTCGGCCTTTAAGTATTTAAAAAACAGGACACTGCAGAAGTGCTTCATTATGTGGTCGAGGCTTCGCAATCCATCATCATATACTAAAGACTTTATTCTCACATTCCATTATTAAAATGGCCAATATTTAAGATTATTATGTTTGAAACTTGATAAGTTTGTAGAAGTTGATATTTATGGTACCTTTTCACTACTTGTTTTAAAACATAAAAATGACATTTGTTCCTATGTAATAACACCCAACAATTGTACTAAAAATGATTCATGCATACTTTTATACTTTTATTTAAATATTTTTAAAGTCCACACGAAGTGCTTATTTACTACTGCAATACCAAAGTATACAAGTATACAGCGTCGGATCTAGGGATGGGGCGAGGGGCCGCGCAGCCTCCGTAATTCTGGTCAAAACTTTGGGGGGGGGGGGGGGGGGCAAAATCAGCCTATTTGGGACAAGTTTCAGCCTCAGCCCCCGTGGTAATTTTGACGTTTTTCAAATCCTGGATCCTCCCCTGTTTATACATTGTATAAAGGTCTATGTAGTTCATATCAGTGTAAATATTTTACCATACTTAACAGGTAGTATCTTGATTTTCTTCATCACTCTTGTTTTTCTCAAAGTGGAGGTCTTCTTTTGTGTCATTTGGAATGAAGTAATGAGCATTTCTTAGAGAGGTACTGTATGCCAAACCAGAGTCCCCCATTTTAAGTATATTTAAAGTGCCAGAAGGAGATTATTTTTGAGAATACGAATTCTCTCATTGCCCTGGATCGGGTTGTAGACCACCTACCGAGATTAACGTTTCAAGGTTTATTGGACAAACACGTAAAGATAAAAACTGCAAACCTTTTTTGCACTTGCCTGCTATCATATTGTCCCTATAAATTTAGAAAGCTGCTTTGATTTTCTGTCATTTACTAAATCATGATCTTGTTACATCAAAGATGCCGTCTTGGGCTTATTCACTGCAGGCGTGATATAATACATCGGTAAGCATTCCAAATATTCTAAAAAATGGTGCGCTTCTCTCTGGAATGTCCTCATATCTCTTCGAGTACGTCTTGTGCATAGCATACCATGTGTTTGTAAACCTCCCTATTTAAAGGATTCCTCTCTGTCATTTTGGCAAACCATTTTGGGTGTCAGTAATGATACATATATACGGAGTAAAGTGTATGATATGCTACATTATATTCTTCTGTTGTTTTTTAATTTTACTAATATACGGTGTGTAGGAATGTGTTGGTTTTTTGAAAGTGGTCAGTTTATTAAAATGGGATATTGATCTTTTAATGGGATAATCATTTGTTTATAAAAATCTTTTTTGGTGTGATTGCTTTTGAAGAATTGTGGTAAGGTGTAAGCGAGGGTACCACTTTATAGAAGATTCTGTATGTTTTAATTATATTTTTATTCTTGTTTATATATAAGAGTGGTTCATTTTAAAAATGGGCAGTAAACAGTTGCTTTTTAAAATATTTTAATTGAAGGCATGTGTGTTGCCTATCAGATGGCACATGATCTTTTAATTAGGATCCCTTGAAATTAGAAGGTGCAACAAGAGATTTCACATATCAGGGGTGTCCCTAAAAAATTTTTTTTTTTTTTTTTTTTTAATTTTTTACTTTCCATCAAAAATATCCCCATCTGAAAGGATTAGCTGAGAAATGTTTCTCTACAACAACTTTGATTTTCTAATTTCGTATAGGAGCAATTGAAATTCAGCTTCTTTTTACCTTAAAATATAAGAAATCAAATCACCTTTTTCCTCTCTTTTAACTTTCAAAAGGCCAAAACAAGATAATCAGCCTTTTGAGTGTCTATCTATATGAAAATAACTCTTATGACAACATATTTGGGCGCCTCAAAATCTCTTGTTGCACCTTTAACATTGGCACAGGTAAAGTCCCATTCTCATCTTATAATCTTTTTTAATTTTGGTTGCTTTAATCACCAAAATATTTTTGTTTCAATTACATTGTTTAAACCGAGCAAAACTATTCCCAATGTCAAAAACGAACTAATCCGTACTTATCTGCGTGCACAGCGTATCCCTTTACACATGTGCGTAAACATTTTAATATTGAATATCGAGGGTTGAAAACAGAATGACTTAACTTCAGCACTGAAAGAAATATTAAGAATTTAATTCGCTGTTTCGATAATTAAAATTGTTCTTTGTTATATAATGTTTGCTTAAGTACCTATATGAGCTTTACGAGATTACATTTTGAGTACTGAATAGATTTTGCTTAGTAGAAAATATAAACATCACTTTTCTCCAAAGCAGTATTACAGCAGAATAAAGAAATTCTTTAATATTTCTTTCAGTGGGCTGAAAGTTACGTCCTTCTGATTGTCAACCCTCTTATGAGGTTACTCATTTTTTCAAAACCATTTACATATGGTGGCACTCTTATGTTGAGCCATCAAACTAATGAGTTACAATATGCTCACCACCGGACACGGTTCAAGTGGGTTGTACTTGTACATACAGTTGACATGCACTGACCTTGTGTAAATCTGGGCATCATATATCATACCCCAAAACCATGAGGTTATTTCCTAAATACACTATGTAATGGAAGTACTGACTGTGGCCAAGGGAACTGATAGTTTATTAGCTCATAGTGAATATAACTACATAACAATTTAGATATGCCCCGGGTGATTTGCAGTAATGGCATGTCCATGCAGATGATTTCCCATATGGGCATTTTGTTCAGAAATGTGGATTCTACATGGCAATAGTTTTAATTCTGTTTCCTCCCCCAACATTTTAAATAGGATCGATGATAAGATTACAAGGCAAAAAATATTAAATCTACGGCCTATCATTTGCATGGTGAAAATGCGTAAGTGCCATGAGGGGGGGGATTTTTTGAGGATACAGATTTCTCTCAGTTTGCACTAGATCAGTCTAGACCACCTACGAGAACGTTTCGAAGGTTTATTGAACAAACAGTACAAAAAGAAACCAGCAAACCTTGTTTTGATCTTGCCTTCCGTCCGCAATCCGTCCCCATAGAAAACCATGGCTTGACGTTCTGTCGTGAAGTACAATCACATCTTATTACATAAAGACGTTCGTATTTCGGCTACTTCACTCAGGTGTGATGCTTACATTGGTAAGCATTCCAAATATGCACAAAAACGGGGTTCTACAAAAATTGTGCGGCTCTTCTTTTGGGTACCTCAGGTCCTCTTTAAAACTTTTCTATACGATCATCAAATAGAAGCCACAGTAGTCCTTGAGTGTTGCACACGCTTGTAACCAGGGAGGGCTTTATTTCAAAATGGGGGAGACCTTTTCCAAAAAAAACTTGCCCCTTAAAAGAGGGGTTGGCATTTGGCAAAGTGGAATCTTTTTTACAACCACAATTTAAACCCTAGCCTAAAACCCCCTAATTTTTTTGGCTTGCTTGGTTCACAAATAAATTTCTTTTTGGCCTTTAGAGCCATTTTTAGTGGCTTTTTGGAATGGGGCATCCCCCCCCTCCCCCCCCCCACTGGGGCACAGGCCTGATTTTGGGCTTTATAGTTCTGGTGCGCATGACAGGGACAGAAATCTTGTCCAAATAGTTGCATGTTTTGGGTGGTTTCAACCATTATTTAGCTGAAATCATAAATTATAGTGAGCTTCATTGCATGTCATTTTATTTTAAATTGTGCCATGACTACTATTTAATAAACCGCTACACAGAATGAATACTTTATTTGTGTATTTTCAATTTACTTTTTCTGGCTCCATTACTTGTGCTTTTGTTTTTATGCAGTTACATGTGAGTGATTGATGTGTTGTGCATGGACTGAATAAAACACAATACTTCTAGATGGAAACTATTCATTATGTCATTTTTAAATGAAATAAAAGAGAAATCGCCCAAAGTGGCAAACATAAAACTCTGTATTTTACATTTGTGGGTCATGTTATGTTACCTTTAGTAGGGTGCGAGGGTGTTTTGAACCAATCCCATAATGCATTACAATGTGCATATACTGTACTGTGCTAAACACATGTCAGTACTTAGAAGTATTCAATAAGTTTAAGGACCACAAAACATTTCATGATAAAAATTCCTTAAGTACTACTTTCTTTTTGTGGGCTAAAATGAGCATATAAGTCAGGGTTTTTATGTGTTAAAAATAAGATTTTTGTGGGATTTCATGACTTTGTGGAGGTGAAATTTCCCAAAACTGGTGCATTGTGGGATGGACTCAGTACACCCTCTTGGTGCATTACATACTGATCTATTCAAGATTTTTAACTTTCTTTGTGTTGCCTGCAAAATTTGCAGGAGGCGACACCTACCAGCCCTGTCTGACTGTATGCCTGTTAGTCGGCCCCACAGCCACGAGCAGCTGGGAAATGGTGTTCATTTTGTGTTTGGAGGTGTTTCTAGACTGAAATTTTCCACTGAACACGATGGTGCCGGCCGATTTATTAAAAAACGTGCCCAAAGTGGTCCCCGGGGGTCTCGGGGGAGGGGGTGGGAAAATAATAACTTTGGTATACATTGATCGATTGTGGTGTTTTTGGTATCTATTGATAGGTTTTTAGACCTGCCAAAGTGATTAAGATAACTTTCAAAATCCTCAATGGCTGCCCTATGCTCAAATTCCAAAATGGCTGCCGAAAAAAGTGAATTTCATCACATTTTGTAAATCTTGACCAATATTTACATTTTTGGAGCCCATAACAATGTTGTTGGGCATTACAGGGTCATTAAAATGAGTTTCAAAGTCCAAAATGGCTGCCACTTGCCAAAATGTCAAAATTAAAAATGGCTGCCATCTGCTGAATTTGCAAATGACCTTCAAAAAAAGGATTGCTATTACATTTTGGATGTATTTTAGCTATTGGATTATATTTTGTACCTGTTTATATTTGGTTTGGGCTTGGCACTACAAGGGGTTTTATACAACTTTGGAAATCCAAGATGGCTTCTATATTTCAGAATGTCAAAAAATTAAAAATGGCTGTCATAATGTCAAAATTGTCCTAATATAATCCACCAAACTGTTTCAATGACATTAGATTTAGAGCTTAATCATGTTTGGGAACAAATTAAACCATACAAATTAATACACATCTGGAAAGTGTGTTTCATTAGATTTCCAACACCGAAAAAATCTTTTCAAAAGGATGCATATTGACAGAGTTATGGCCGATTGAAAATTTGTACCACTTTCTCATTTTATCCACGGATTGTTACTGTTTTAGCTGTCTTTACCTGCTGCCAACCGCCTTAAATCCATAGAGAGTTTCTTAAGCAAAGTCCAACCTCTTGAAACAGTCTCTAAGGAGGTCGAGAGAGTCGCCTTGTGGAAAGAAAGACTTGCAATCAACCAAGTAACATCTATCGGAATTGAACCTGGTGAGCACCTCCTACCTGGAGCTGACTCCTCATGGGCTGAATGGCGATGCCTCAACAGATTGAGAACCAGAATTGGCCGATCTAAGGTTTCCTTGCAGAAGTGGGGCTATCTGGAAGCAGATCAGGACACTACCAGTGGTTGTGGAACAGCACCACAGACAATGGAACATCTCTTGGTCTGCCCACTGCTGGAGCAACAATGCACAAACAAGGACCTTGCGGAATTCAGTGAAGCAGCCAGACGTTGTAACCATCTCTGGCCGGATCATATTTGATAACCACAGTGTTTAGACACGATAAGAAGAAGCCGTCTTTAGGCAATACACATTCTCCAAGGACATTCTTTTGTTTATGGATTTTTTTATTTTTGCGACCAATGTCAGTTCTGATATTGGAAAGTTTAATTTCAATTATTAGAAATTCCACGATGTTGCCTCATTCTGCGCTGCTCTATCCTCCACTTGGCTGCCTTTAAGACCATGAAGACGGATGGAGGCTTGCGCTCTCTTTTACATTTCAATAATCGACTTCTAATCATTCTTGACCGTCACGCGTCGGATACTTGCAAAGGCAGCGGTCATTCACACTTAAAAATAGGTAGTCAAATTTGACCCTGATAACGGTCAACTATACACCAACCACTTTTGTAGTCAATTTGTGACTACTACGAAGTCATTTTGTATTAATTTGTAGAACTTTATGAATGTAACAGGTTTATATATGACTACAAATTAGTACAACTAGATGAACAAGTTGGTGTAGGTTTCAAAACAATTAGACCTGTTTTACTTTTGACCCCTGTACAAAATGTACCCCCTCTTTTTTAGATGTTCCCCATTGTTGATTTTTCTAAACATTTTACACATTATTCTGTGACAATTTAGAAGTATGATAACACAAAAATGTTTTCTGTTGCAATTTTGTTTGTACTAGTATGCCAGCTGATTTCGGCGTATTGGCAGACGTTGATTGCGTCAGTGATGCATCAGCTGTTGGCATATGAGCCAGCTCATCGTCATTTGGCAAAGTTGTACCCTCGTACCAAATGGGCGAAAGGATATCGTCGACCCGTCTTCAATCTTCAAGCCATACTTGAGTGGTTCTAGGTGGTTGAAAGATCCATCTAGGCAGAGTGTCATTCCGTGAACGACTAAATTTACACGTTGTATGTGACCCCCATAGACTTTCTGTCCGGAGGGAGTCTCTTGAAAGGAGCCAACTTGCAAGTTTGCCGGATCTACTCGTTATCATGGCATGCAACGTCTGGATACAATACTTGGTTTTGTTGTAAACGACTCTGGCCCTTTTTATTCTTTCTCTTATATACGTCTATACTTTAGGCAAGGAACCGTATCTTCAAAAGCTGGTATAATGTATCATAATGTCATGGTCTTTTCCCAGCATCTTAAAGAAGACGTTTACCAAGCTCTTCTTGCCTTTCACATGCTAACAAGAAGTATTTTTACTCTGCCCTTCTTTGGATGGTAGACGTGGGGATGTTGCAAGAAAATGCAAGTCAATGCAGCCAGCGCCATTCCTCTGATATCAAGTTTACAGTCTCCTCAAGCTGATAAGTCAAGTGACAGATTTCGCCTTCGTGTAGTATACAACATACCAATAATACTTCCGATGGGAGTCGCTATGCCATGCTAACGAGTAGATCCGGCAAAGAGCGCAACCCGGGAGCGCAAGGAACAGAAAGTCCATGGGGTGTCATATACAACGTGAAAATTTTGTTCACGGAATGACGCACTGCCTAGATGGATCCTACATCTAGCTAGACCAACTCAAGTATGGCTGGAAGATTGAAGACGGGTTGACGACATCCTTTCATCCATTTGATACAAGGGTGTAGCTCTGCCAAGTGACGATGAGTTGGCTCGTATGCCAACAGCTTACACATCACTGACGTAATCTACGTCTGTCAATACGCCGAAATCCGCTGGCGTACTAGATAAATGGGCATGAACTGATTGATGGCTTAGACGAGGAATCAGGAGACGATACTGGCCGTCTGGTGAAGAAAGCTCAGATGATCTTCTTCTTGCGTATGAGGCAGCAGCTAAATATGTTGTGCTTGTAAACGGTGGAGCCGGTGTGAAAGGAGATATGGTCTGGCAGGAACCACAGTCCGGGCTCCATAGACGACAACGGAATAAAGCGTGAAACTAATGTTACGCGAAGAGTCAACTGAATCGATTGCCCTATTGTTCACCATTGTTCCCGGACTGTGAGACCGGTGGACCATATCTCCTGCCACACCGGCTCACTGTTGATTGGTTGGGGTTTGAGAAGTCTATGTCCACCAGTAGATGAAAGGTAGGGCACTCATTGATAATGTGATCCGCAGTCTGTGATGGAGAACCACATTGGCAGGCTGGCGATGGCCGCAGCCCATATCGGTGCATAATGCTGTTGAAGCGACCAACTCCTGTGCGAACCCGGTTTAAGGTGACCCGTTCCTTGCGTTGAAGATTGCTACCAGGTGGTAGTTCTGTCATAGGTGTAATAGTGCACTGAGTTGATTTGGTCTTGAATTATCTAGCCAGACAGTGTTCCATGTATGTAAGATGTTGAATGGGGACCTGGGGAGTTTAGCAGCATGTCAACAGAAAGGTGGACGAGAGCACAGTCTCTGTCTGCCGAGCTGGTGTGACTCTGACAGTGTTATGCAGCAGGTGAGCTCAGGTGCTTGTTGTCCACTAGTTTGTGCGTGTGGTGTTCTCTCCAAAGCACTGCAGGTGCAATGCCTGAAAGCACTGGTAGAAACTCAGATGGAGTAGGTCGGAGGCAACCAGTAATGGTTCTCAAGGTCTCGTTGAGTACTGTGTCCAGCTTCTTTGTGTGAGAGCTGTTGCACCATGCTGGGGCGGCATATTCAGCAGCGCTGTAGACCAGAGCCAAGGCGGTGATGCGTAGAGTCGTTGGGCTGGCACCCCGTGAGGATCCAGCAAGTCGGCACAGGAGGTTATTCCTCGAAGATACCTTGGCGCATACGGACTCGAGGTGCTGCCGGTAAGTAAGCTGCCGGTCAAGCTTCACTCCCAGATAGGTTGGTGTAGGATTGTATGGCAGAAGCGCTCCATTGAGGTTGATTTGAAGCTGGCGATAAGCCTCTTTGGTATTGAGGTGGAAGACAATAGCGATGGTCTTGGCTTTGCTCAGCTTCAGTCTCCAGGTCTTGAGATATGCTGCAAGTAGGGTCATATCTGCAGTAAGTGTACTTTCTACTTCTGTCCAGTGGAGAAGTGCAAGATCGTCGGCGTAACCACATATTGTCCTAGATGTTGTTTGAGTGAATCGTTATATATAATTTGAACACCACTGGGACCAGTACAGATCCTTGTTGTACTCCGTTCCTCACGACGCAGACGACTACTGTGTCTCCTCAACTTGAGAATAAGCTACGTTGCAAGCATGTTACATATGATTGTATAAGGTGACGATCCGGGATAGTCCTGGGAAGCTTGACTGTCAGGCCCGGGTTCACACGGTGTCGTATGTTGCAGTAAGGTCCACCAGGATGACGTCTGCCTTACGACGCTTTTCAAGCTTTCCTCAATCAGAAGATGGATGGAACCAACCTTCCTAAAAACTCTACAATGAACTTCAATTTTAAAGTTAGCAAGTATGAACATGGTCTTAGCATTAAGGTCTATAAGTGTAGGCCATTGATATGGTGACCAACTCCCCCCCCCGCCGTCCCGGGACGAGGGTTAAACCACATGTTCTTGCAAAAAACAGTAACCGAGATACACCACAACAATATATACCAAAACTGTTAATAGCAATTCATTCTTTCAAAATAATATGTAAAAGTCAACAATAGTAGCCATTTCGAATTTGACATTTTTGAAAATAGCCGCCAATCTTTTGCTTTCCAAACTTGTATAAAACCCTTGTAGTGCCAACCAAATATCAACAGGCCACACACATACATCAATAGCTAAAATACATACAAATGTAATTTCATTCCTTTTTTGAAACCATTTACATTACCAAATTCAGCACATGGCGCCATTTGAAGAGTGACATTTTGTCAAGTGGCAGCATTTTGGATTTTGAAGTCATTAATGTACTTTGTAATGCACACGACAACATTGATATTGCACCAGGAATGCCAATCCTTAGTCAAGAAATAGTACAAAACGTGATAAAATTCACTTTTTTCGACAGCCATTTTGAAATTGAGCATAAGGCAGCCATCTAGGATTTGAAAGTTTCTCAACAATTTAAGCATGTCCAAAAATAACCTATAAAAATAGACAACCAAAATACCACAATCGGTCCATGTATACCAAAGTAAATTTTCCCCCCCACCCCCTTCCCCGGGACCCCCGGTGACCACTTGGGGCAACATTTTTTTAATAAATCGGCCGGCACCATCGTGGTCCGCGGGAAAATTCAGTCCAGAAAGCTCCAAACACACAATGAACACCATTTCCAGCTGCGCGTAGCTGTGGGGCCGACTATGTGTGCATGCCACCTTTTATTTTGAGGCTTTGTAGGAGTTTTCTCAAATCCATGGCACAGTTCAGTAACTTCCAGTCATCAGTGTATTTAGAAAATACACCCCGGTTTTGGGTATGAATATATGATGCCCAGGCAGACAAGGTCAGGTCATGTCAATGCAGTACCAAGCCACCAACCCAATGAAATGTGTCCTGGGCGATGAGAATATTGTAACTCATAGGATGGGTTTTGGTAAAGCGTCTCATTCGAGAAATAAAAGTCCAATTCAGAACTTGCACTATCCCGAAAATGCATCTCATTCGGTGCCATTTCCATCCGGGAAGTTGTAACAGATGGTCAGTTTACAAAAAAATTTGTTGTTCGTTCGCGTCGCCGAACAGATGCTTAAACATTACAATACAAAGTACGTTTTACAAAAATGTAGAAGAATATCTATGGAACAAAAAACTATTGAGGCACTGGTGTTGAAATTCACGACAAACGTGATATTTTCGATCGTAACTGTGCCATACTTGTCCACCCTGACGGACGATTACACCAAACTATAGTTGAACGTCAAGATAGGGTAAGTTTGTGGTATTTTCGTTCCGCTCATAACAAGTATGTTTTTACCCGAATTGAGGTGGTAAAAGTTCCCGGATGGAAATGGGCACCGAATGAGATGCATTTCGGGGACTGTGCAAATGGTCTATTGCTACAGAACTGGGTCATATAGATGCCCCTTGGAAACCTTCATCTGATGAGATGAGTCAAGTGTTACATGCGAGGTCGAGGTCAATCAGTCAAGTTATAAAATTGGCTGAAAAACCTCAAAACTGGTCTTGTTTGAGAAGTTAACAAGTCCAAGCCTACAGATTTTGGGTCATAGATGCCCTTTGGAACCTTTATATGTTAATGTGGTCAAGGGTCAGTTACCAAGGCAAAGTCATTGGGTGAGTCATGAAATGGGCTGAAACCATCAAATTGAAAAAAAAAAACCATAATTTGAAGGTTGAAGTCTAATTGCAACCCAATCTGGACCATACATGCAACAGTGGAACATTCATATGATAATAGGTCCAGGATTACTTGCAAAGGTCATCTGAGGTACGGGGGAACAAAAGGTGGGCACCCATAAATGGTGGATTTGTGCCTATTTATGGTTATGTTCCATTTCCGTGTCATTACTTTGCAATACTTAACAAAATGTAATGATTTAGGACTCCTTATATAAATTAATTTATTAGTCTTCAAAATTATTGGGGGTAATACAATCAAAAACATCAACCCATTAGCACTCACGATTCATTAAAATTAATTAGCCAGGGGTGGAGGTGGATGCGGTTGTTTAAGGAACTTGACTGTGATATTCAATACAAGACTAGTTTATATAATTTAACAAAGGCAAACTGCTATAAAGAAAGTAAAAGAGGAAAGACGCGTGAAAGGGGTAGGAAGATGAAAAAAAAGCAAATATGATTTTTTTATTGGGGGGGGGGGTCAGTACGTTACTCCATTGTCAACTAAATCCAAAATTGGCAAAACATTGAGTCTTAAGTTCTGGGTAACACTTTGCCGGGAACCTGGGCTAGAAAGTAGCCCAGAAATTCCATAATATTCATAAAAGCTGGCAGGCGTGACCTTGAAAATTCAGGAACTCATTTTGGCCTAAAAACGAGTCAATTCAAAGTTTGATTTGATTGTACTGTGGGCCTCTCCTTAATTTAACCTTTCCAGGACTTTGGGTCAGAAGTAGCAAGATTAATATTACAAACAATTAATGAAAAGCTGTAGCGTGCCTGAAATCAGAAATAAATTTTTTTGGCCTAAAAATAAGTCATTTCCAAAGTGCGACCGATTGTACAGACGTCCCATAAAAAACTATACAATCAAACTAAAATTTATAAAAAATATAAACGGGTGCAGTTTTGCCAGATATTTTGAATCATGTGTTAGACAAGATCATAAGATAAATCCTCGCTTTTATTCCAGCCAATGTGATGGACACTAAGCGGAGATATTGTCAGTTGAACACAAAGGACAAAATACCACTTGGGCCAGTTTCCAATCAACCAGAAGGGTCAGAAAAAAGTAAAGCGTGGAGCATCATTGTGAGATAAACCTTTTCAAACAAAGAAATATTGTACAAGATCATAGTGAATGTAATTTATCATGCAATTGACTACTCATAGATTATGTTTCAGTGAACGGCACCAAATTCTTTAGTTGGTGGGGTGAAATGATGGACTTCACTCTCAGGGGAAAATAATCATGAAATTCATGGAATTTGGGGATTTTGCTGCTGAAATTATGTAACGGTCTACAAGTTGTTGAAGGATGTGGACAATGCTCTAATTTGGGGACATTTTCCCTTCCCCTTATGTGCCCCACTGCCTCCAAGATCCCAAGGAGGAATATGATGAAAAATTCAGTGTTCAACAAAGACAATAAAGGAAGGAAAATGTTGTGTTCAAAGGTCTAGTTTACGTTCGACAAGGGTGTTTTATGGTTCTGTCTGAGGCCGTTCTGCTGGAACCTGGAGTAAAGCTGAGCACTAAGACTGTTTTCATGTTTGGAATTGAATTTTCCAATGTACATGTATTTATTAGTAATTGTGACATTATAGAGTTACTATAAATGCTTTATATTAACTCGAAGTCCGCACTTTATACCTACTTTTATTTTAATTTTTTCAATAAAGAATGTCTTGAAGGTGATTTTCGATGGGAACTTTGTTGATATCAAGGATAGCCAAAAACTGGCCCAACAGGTTTTTCAACTGTCTCAGATAATGAGCCGCATAACTCCTGACCAGACCCCCATACACAACCAACTAAAAATCTCATGAAAGCGGAACACTCTTAGACAAGAGATCAGTTGAGATGAACTTAAACTCCAGTTGAGATGACTTAAATTTTGGCCAAATAAAATACTCTTTGATTGTTAGTTTTTTTGGACAGTCTGTATTTCAGACAATGCTAGTAAATCCGCGATATCAGGAACGCCTATCCGGCCCCCGGCCGACCGAAGTGCTAAATAGGTACAGGAGGGCAGCAGACTGAGTAAGTTAAGAAGGAGTAGATGGTTTTCTAGTTTTGAAGTTGCACTTTAATTAATTACAGAAACATGTATAAAAATAAATATTACTGATTTAAAGTAGAATGTTTGATACACGAGTATAAGATTGCATTAGGACATCAGCACCTTGTTTACAACTTGATCCCCGTTGACCTTTGCTGACACTTTGGTTATGTTGACCTTTTGATCTCACAAGTTTGTACTCTTTAATTTACGTAGGTTACACCTTCCTCATTTCAATAAAGCAAATAAAAAAGGCGCCTATTGGGTGCAAAATAATGGTAAAATGCATCCCCTAATTTAAAAGCTTAATGTGATGTACATAAAACTTCTTGTTTCATCAAATAAAGAAATAATTAAAAAAAACGCCCCAATTGGCCAAAATGTGTTTAAAATTGGGCGCAAAAATGTGTAAAACTTGCATCCCTAGTTCACGAGCTTTAATTTGATGTAGGCCTACATACAACCTCCCCCGGTCATTTCAACTAACTAAAATAGAAAAACGCCCAATTGGGCGCAAAATGTGTTTAACTGAGTCCCCAAGTTATAAACTTAATTTAACGTGGTAAACCAAGGGGTGAAGCCCATTCAAAACCAGTCTCCGTGCTGGGCGCTGACTTTTGATATTTCATTGCCCTGAATAATTATTAGTGTTGGGTGCTTGTATCACCACATTGTCATTCGATACAAACATCCGCCAAATCGCATTGTTGGATGTGGGTGCTATTGGGGTGGGTTAAATTTGTCCTACCCATGGACACACAACGAATGAAATATACGTCAAGGTCGTCTTGATTTAAATAAACCGCCTCAATGAATACATCTTTTCACCTAGCGCGCATTGCTTATGAAAAAAAAGTAGCGGAGCACAAGAATCCAGGTACAAACTATATTACAAAAGACGCTGGCACGCTCTACCATACATCAATTTGTATCACACCGACTATATAGTGCAAAGCGGCACCCACAGTATGTGGGGAGAAGCGGAGGTCACCATTGCTTTCTTTCTAGTGTTGGTACTCTATTTTCTCTTGGTGGTCGGCCAAACTGCTGACGATGAAGTTATAAAATTACGTAAACGTTTTGTCCTCTCTATCTATATAGAACCCCCTTGGTTACACCTTCCTGTCATTTCAAATAATAAATAAAAAGGCGCCCAATTGGGGCACAAAATAGTAAACACACTGCATCCCTAAGTTACAGCTTAAATTTGAATGTACGTAAAACTCTCTGTCATTTCAAATAAAGAAAATAGAAAAAAGAAACGCGCAATGGGGGCGCAAAATGTGTTAAAAACTTGAATCCCAAGTTTATAAAGCTAATTAAACATAGGTTACACCTTCCTGTCATTTCAAATAAAGAAATAGGAAAAGCCCGCCCAATTGGGCGCAAAATATGTAAAACTGCATCCCTAAGTTAGAGCTTTAATTTGATGTACATAAAACTCTACTGTCATTTCAAATAAAAAATAAGAAAATCTCCCCATTGGGTGCAAAATGATGTGTTAAAACGAATTCCCAATTATAAAGCTTTATTTAAAATAGGTTACACTTCCCTGTCATTTCAAATAAGACATAGAAAAGACGCCAATTGGGTGCACAATTGGTAAAAACTAACTGCATTCTAAGGTACAAGCTTTAATTTGATGTACGTAAACTCTCCAGTCTTTCAAATAAAGAAAAATCAAAACGCCCAATTGGGCGAAAATGTGTTACAACTGAATCCCCAGTTATAAGCTATAATTTTAACGTAGGTTACACCTTCCTGTCATTTCAAATAAAGAAAATAGAAAAGGCGCCCAATTGGGTTAAAAATATGTAAAAACGAACTTTGCATCCCCAGTTAAAACTTAATTTGATGTACGTAAATCTCTCCTGTCATTTCAAATAAAGAAAATGAAAAAAAAACACCCCACTTGGGCGCAAAATGTGTTTAGAACGAATCCCCAAGTTATAAGCTTGAATTCATGTAGGTTACCCTTCCTGTCAATTTCAAAGAAAGATGTTACCTAAATTTTTCGGTCTTAATGTCCTGCCCGATCGCTAAGTAGCCTCGCCCCAGAAGCCCAGATTTTTACCGGAGGGTCAACATTTTTGGTAATCAGAAGAAAAGCTATATTTTTCTAATTTAACCACTGTGAAATCTTAGGGCCAAGGATGTTTTGGTTTGGAAGTATGACGAAAATGTACCCCAATTTGGTCGACCAATATTAATTTTACAATACTTCGCTATGGGGCTTACGAAATCACGTTTTCTTTCTGCTCTCACAGAACGCATTGAATATCGGCCGAAATTTTACAGGTGTGGTTTTTTTGGGGTGAAGGCCAATCTATCAAGATGAAAACTTCAGATCCTTAAATCGGGGGGCCCCCTCCTTTAAATAATATCCCTCCAATTTTTTGCGTTCAACCTTGTCATAATACCTCTTTGCCACGTAGTTTAACTCTACGTGGCCTATCATTTTCTTACTTATAACTCCTCCCTATTCGTTACTCACCCTTTATCTCTCCCTGCAAAACTTTTAACCAAACTCCCATTTCCCAGCCAGTCTTGGCAGAGACTAAAATCAAGAATGCTTTTTAAGAGGCATTTAAAAACCGCAATGATGTTTGCTTTGGTCTGAAATTGCCATCCATTACACACCCAACACTAAAACTAAACTCCAGAATTACCTTAATTACGTAGAGATCTTTTCATAAAAAAAACTTTTAATGAAATGACCTTCAATATAGAAATAGACTCCTTCGGCATTTTTGAGAGCAGTGGTTTTCTATAGTCGGGTCGCCTTTCTATAGTCGGGTCGCCTATCGACCCCGACAAAATACTGTGTTTTATATATACTGCATTTAGCAATGGAAAGTATATAAGTAACAAAATATTTTTCTTCAGTAAAATATTGCGCTACATATCATATCATCTTGAACACAACTTGATCAACGTTTTGAGGCTGTTTTGCCGACATAAGTCTGTAAATAAGGGCTATCATCCACCCCCCCCCCTTCAATCGACTGCCCTGGGTGTACCAGACATTTCTTTTGGGACGGCGAGGGCCATTTTGTTTTGTTGGGGGGGGGGGAGTCACTCCATCACATTGCATAATGGCCCTACTCAGGATTATTCGGGGAGGGGGTTCGGAACTTCGAAAAAGTTGGACCTTTTTTGTAATGTGCACTCTAAACTGTGATGTTATTTTTCACACCATGGGTGTTAATTTCAACCCCCTGGAATCAGCATAAACTCTCTCCACGGTAGAGATTTTACACCCTTTATCGGGCAGATGATTTATTAGGCTCTATGTGTGTGATCGTGTGTAGTTGTTATTTTCACACAAATTTTGGTGTTCAATGTATGATATAATTTTTACACCATGTTGGTGTTAAGTATTTTTTTAACATGGCGCTCGGTGCCAAATTGAACTACCTGTTTTCAACACTTCATCACCCACCTTTGGGTGATGAGGTGTTTAAAAAGTCCTAAAAGGCCATTTTTATCTTTATAGGGTCAGGTCCACGCTCGCAATTTCTCCACCAACCGCGAAGCGCCGCCGACGGCCGTGTTCGAACGCCGGAGCGTGTAGACGGCCTGAGCGAGGCTGAAATTGCGACTCCTCTTTGAGCGGTCAGATAGGGGCGGACTTACACAAATTGAATAAATATCAAAAAGCCTTGATAAAAGGTAGTCCCACGGCAACCACTGCACAAACTGGGTGTTAAAATGTTAACACGAATGACCAATGGGGGGGGGGTTCCTAGTACCCTCCAAATTTGTTTACGCGTGGAATGTTTTTCGCGCCGAAATTTTTTTGTAAAATTGTCCTGACTTTTAAAGGCTCTTCTTTTCATACCAAAAAAATAAAATCGGCCACCCTTTAATGAGTTAATTTAATGAGTGACCCCCCCCCCTTGGGCATCTATGGAAATCAACTGAGAATATTAAAAAAGTCAAGAACCAAAGCAAATTTTTTTTTGCTGATATATTTCACACATACATGTAGTAACCAAATAATAGTAACATTAAAAATCATTAACCCTTTATGTCTGAAACAATTTCATTGTGGACGTTGCTAAACCGTTAACTGTACAATGTCTATGGGAAAATGATGTGTAATTTTGCAACAAACACCCTACAAATACAGGATGTCCTAAAACTTTCAAGTTTTTTGTTAAATAGATTGTAATTTGGGTCTTCTAGATAGATAGTCAACATAAAATAAGTTTTTCAAAAAGTTTGATGTAAGCGCAAGGCCTATTTGAATTTTCCGTCTTTTTGGCCCATTTTTTTCTTCGCGTGTTTTATAAACAATGTTTTGCCCCTAATCAGGCCCCAAATAACAAATTTCATTTTTTTAGTTGCTGATTTGGGGTTGCTTAGGAACCCTTCACATGTGGTATATAATGTTCGTACAAAAATTCCCTCGGAAGTGATTTCCTTAGGGGGGGGGGTCCCCCATGGAACCCCCCATTGGGCACCAACGGTGAGTGAAACCCCTGGGCACTAAGTGTTGACACCAAGTCGGTGTCAAGTTTCTGCTCGGTGTTGTTGTACAATTAATGAAAATCAACATTTTTCTATACTAAAATGTAGCTGTTACAAATATTTAAAGGTCCCAGGAAATGCAAATAGAATTGAACTGGTTTTGGGTCAAGGTCTACAAGAGGGACCAAAAGCCTTCAATATTTGGGTGTGATGACATCATTTGTGGTATCATTTGATTTTTCAGAGAGTAATAGAAAATTCCCAGTGACTGGTGTTTGAATCTATGCATGACACTGACTGAAACTCAATATTTTCACTACTGATGTCACTGGTAGCGATCTTTTTCTGGCCTGTTTATTGGAAGGAATGCCATAAGATTTGGAGTAGGTTGATCATCTCATTTCCTGGGACCTTATATAACGTGAATAAATCGTGTAGGCCTATATGTAAAGAGCAAATATCTACCCGGAAACGTTCCTATCCATTTTTCTTGGTATCCAGGCTGAGTCCTCCGAACAGGGCTAGTAGTTTATTGCCCTCCTACGTACGAGGCCCATGGAGGTTAATTATAGTAACATAATACTCCATGGTTAGGCCATAGCCGGGGGGGGGGGGGTAGGACCTGCCAAACCCCCCTAACAGCAACAGCGAATGCAAAACAGCATCAACTTCTGGTGCTAGTCTTTTTCGAAGACTTAACGGTAGGAGGCACTCTTACGCATATTTCGAACGGTTTACACACAGCCTTACTGAAGACAGGCCTGATCACGAATATTTAAATCTTAAATTACCGTTATTGAAAAATTACACCGTTTTGGCAGTCGAGTTAATCCACTACCCTCGACGGATTTTGACATTAATATTTTTTCCCTAAAGTATCATTATATTACTAAGATCTTTTGAACGAAGGTTTAAGAGTTGATTTTGTAATGTCACTGAGGCAGAGACTGCCATATTCAATGCACGTAACGGAAATCACCCAATGCCCAAATCGAGCATGTCGGGTCCTACCCCCTTGCTATACCGCGTGGGTGTGTTTGAATCAAAGGTCAACTCATGCCACGCTACCACATACGCATTGGTTGGCGGAGCGAATTGCCGCGGTCTCTCGCAACCCCCCCCCCCAACCGCCATTCGCTAAGTTCCAGAGGCGTAACCAGCTGAGCCGGGGGGGGGGGGGGAAAGGGGACCAAGAATCCCCTATTGCGTCCACCTCCCCCGCACTCACCTTGGGGGAATGATTAAATGCGAGCGTCTGTCCGCAAAAATCCTACACACTGTGGGTCCCTGGGCCCACCTTTTAGGCTTTGTCCAGGAAGCGAAGCCCCGACTGGGGTCTATGGGGGCGGAGTCCCGGAATCTCCTGTGTTTTGCCATCTCTGTTTGTCTCCCCCTTCCTCGATCTCCTGTCCTTTTATCCTTCCCTTCCCCTCTATCTTCTCTCTCTCCTCCTTCTTCTCTCTCATTGCCCTCTTTTCCTTCTCATCTCCTTCCTTTCTCCCTCTCCTCCAAGTTCCAGTCTTTCTCCCATTCTCGGTCCCGATTTTCGCTTCTCCGTCCCCCATTTTAGTTGTCCACGGGTCCTTCGTATTAAGCTGTCTAATAACAACTTCAGTCATTTATGTCAATGCACTGTCTCTAAATTGCTATGTTAGCTAGATCATCATCAGACGGTCCGAAGATCCCATTTACGATAGTTTCAACACCTAAAAAAAGTCAGATCCATACTTTTATTAGTATATGCAAAGCATAAAAATCATTATTCTTGGACGTGTTACGATTAACCCCCCCTTCAGGTCTAAAATGCATTTTTTGTTTGTTAGGAGAATGAGGGTGGGTTTTCTATTTGGAGAGAAGAAGAGTTCATCAGCGTTTGATAGGCGCTAAAAAACAGGTTGTTGTATTCAAAACCAAGGCGAAAAACTTGTGTCACTCAAAATGATCGTCGAAACTGTCAGCAAACACAGTTACAAGTTTTCGCTTGTTTTGAATAAAATTCCGTCGAAAAGCCCCTGTAAAATGCATATTTACGTTATTTTTTCTCTGAGTGTCTGAGGTGGGCAATTTAGAGTGAAATATGTTCTGTTCTTTAGTATTTTATTGTTGACCACCCCCCCCCCCCCCCCCCCCCAAAAAAAAAACAAAAAGAAAAAAAAAAAAAACAACAAAGAAAGGGACAAAAAAAAAGAAAAAACAACGGAAAAAAACACCACCCCCCGTTCCCCCCCCCCCCCCCCACCCGTTATCGATAGGGGTATTTCAAATTCATTTGTGATTGTGCCTGTCAATGATACAATAGGAGAAATTTACCTAAACATATCAGCAAAATACCCTGAGTGTTATTTGTCTTGACAGTACACAAGTGCATTTTTCTTGTAAATTGCGCTATTTTTTAAAGGTATAACTTTTTCACGTATTGAAACAGGTTCCGCAAGAATAATTCCCGGGGTATAATTTCACTGCACATTTCAGAGTTGGGCCCGCGTTCGGGGTGGTCCCGTTATGTCACTGAAAACTAGTATAATTTCACCCCAAAGTGGTTCGTTAGGGGTATATTTTCAATGAAAATGGTTCAGAATTTTTCCAGGAAACCCTGGAAACGAACATGGGTACAAACAAAACCCACTGAGTAACCCCACCCCCCCAAAAAAAAAAAACAAAATCTGCACTTGAAATGTGTTTTTGCAGTGCACCGTCTGGGAAGAGGGGAATTCCCCAACATTTACAGTATAGCCCGTGTCTCAGTCCACACGTTTTTACGCATGCGTGTTGTAGTATTTAATTTCGCGGGTAGAATTTGTGGAATTGGTAGACCAGTTGTATCTTTCTTGCTCCTCGGAAGTAGTCCAGACTGAGTTCAGAATTACGCTCTTTGCAAGAAATCTTGTGCTCCTCAGAGTCTTAGATTCATGGGTAATAGTTGGAATCATGTTCAATTTAGAGAATAGGTATTGATTTTTTGGAAGATTTGAAGACCATAAGGCCAAAGGCCGGCCTAAGTTACAGTTAGTCCCAATTGAATTTCGTTAACAGTATTGCTTTTAACAGTTATATGTGAAGTCCCAAACATTATGTGGATCAGCTCATGACATTATTGTGAAGCCTTCAAATTTCGACCTCTGACAACATGTCACCTCCAATATTCATAACACCGGTGCTTTCGCTAAAAACATTTATCAGTTAGCACAATATCCAATTTTAACTAAAGCTAAAGCTTTCATTAACCCTACCACGGCCGCGGAGCAATGAGACGCAACGAACACGTGGGTACCAGGTCGGAAAAATTTTATCGTTGCATATCGGCCGTCAACAACTATTTTTTGTCGCGCAAAGACTCGCATTGGCCCTAATGGCATCGGGCCGTCTTACGGAAAATGACGCATGTTCCTCGTTGCATTTGGGCCGTCTTTACGGAAAATGACGCGTGGTTCCTCGTTGCATTTGGGCCGTCTTACGGAAAATGACGCGATGTCATCGTTGACATTTGGGCCAGTTATTGACTGGAAATGATGCGATGCTTTTCACTGAATTCGGACGGTGTGCGAAGAAGGCGAAATGCTTTTCATCAGGCGGGTGCACGGTGTACAAATGCCCATAGAATATTTCGATTTCGATGGTGTAGCGCACCATTTTCGATAAGCTATTTTTTTATTATGCATAAACGTATCATGAGTAAACGGCGCATGACGTAGCATAATAGCGCCACGCACGACTATGATGTAGCGTAATAGCGACCACTCAAGGACTGGACGAATATAAGCTCCAAATTTCATGCAGATCATGTGTGCAGTACGCATCCATTATTATTATTATTTACCCTGTTTTATTGCATTCGCACGCATTCTCGTTGATCTGGGAGTCTTTCCGGTATAAATGGCGCGATGTTTTTGTTGCATCTGATGTTTCCGGAACATGACGCGATGTGTTTTAGTGCATTTTGGGCGTCTTCCGGGAAAATGACGCGATGTTTTTCGTTGCATCTGGGCCGTTATTGACTTTTCCCTACTTATTCCTGTGCGGGAAAAACGGCCGAGTGCAATGAAACGCAAACTTTTGGCTCTCGTTGCATCTGAGCCGTTTTTAAAACATAAAACTTAGATTGCCTTTAGTTGCATTTGGGCCGCGGCCGGCCCAAAACGACCCGGTCGGTGTAGGGTAAGCATCTGCCAATACAAAATCAGGACTTAGTTAGTCACCGGTCAGAATCTAAGTACAAGTATTGAAATTTCATTAAATTTCACAATTACAAAAAAAGTTGATTGAAGATATTTACGACCATCTGTTGTTGCTAACAATGTAAGGAATACTTTCAAGGTGGAATCAGGTAATATTTATGCGCATTGTGAAGCGTTTGATAATTATTGGAGAATGTGAGACAAAAAAATTTGTCATATCAGTTACAAACTATTTTGGCAACTCCTACCATTGATTAAGTTAATGGCAATATATAATTGTACATAAGGAGGAGTCATGATCAGCAGGACTATAAGTAACAGCTTAGCTTAGGACAGTTACTCGCGCAGGTAGAAGCCCCGAGGTTGCTGTGGCTTTTTCCGCTACGATAGCCAACTATCCCTCTCTAGCCAGAGCGGCAGTTCATTAAAAAAAAACAGGATCCACGGGCCACAATGTCAAAGTCAAGAATTTTTGTATCATTTTGCACAGTGCAGTCCTCTATCATGACACGAAAAATCCGTGCATATATGAAAACTTTGAAGTCTAGCTTAGCATCCTACTAGCTCGATTTTAAATATACAAACGGTGCACCAGTCATGCTTACTCCCTATAGTTCCAATAATTGTAATTGGATCATTCTTTTAATTTGGACATAATCTTTGGTGCCCTAAGTTACAACTGTTCTGAGGAGTTCCCAATGCAATTTAAAGGTGCAACGAGAGAGTTTCAAATAACAGGTGTCCTGAAAAAAGTGAAACATTTGAATTATTGCAATGGTTTAAAGCTTTATATCCAAATATCACCATCCTGTAAGGGGAGTAAGTGAGAACTGTTATTTGCTACAAAAATTGTGAAATTTCTAATTTTGATAGGACAAATACGAAATCAGCCATAGTTTTCTATAGAAATATAGCTTACAAAAATCACCTTTTGTTTTCACTTTTTAAGGACATTTTCTGTACACAAATACCAAGGTAAGAAATCCTTAGAGTGTCTATCTGATGAAATCACTTACATATGCACCTACATGGATCTTGTGTCTCAAAAATCTCTCGTTGACCTTAAGGTTGAGATGTTTCGAGATGTCTATTTCCAAATGTCAAAGGAACAAAATACTTTTCTTTTGACATACATAGCATGTCTCTAGAGTCTGTAGAATAATTTCTTACCAATTTGTAAACGATGTACAATTTGTTCAAAAGAGTTCATGTCAACATGTAACAGGCTGCCAAATTTGGCAGCCCAATATAGACACAACAAGGGTAAGTTTCACCTGAAAATTTCATAATGTGAATTTTAAATTCTGGAAAAATGGTTAGACATGATGACAGAAGACTCTCGGGAATGCCTACATATAACGTTTATTGCAAAATAATGAATATTTAAGCCACTTTGCAGCGGAAGTTAGAGCAGAAAGCTGACTGTGTATCTGGCTTAAATGCCTTTTACTGCACACACTCGCATGAATAGATTAGTCGATGATCAGCAGGCATAAAAAAAGTTAGACTATCTAGTCATGATCCTCAGGACTGGTTACAATCCGTGAAATGTGGGCCTTAAAGGGCACAAAGTGACCGAAAATTTGAAACACATTTAATCGATAAAACACAGTCGTCTCCGGTTGCTAAGGCATAATCTTCGCTTATGCTTGAACATGTGTCATAAACAGATTGAAGGAGTTATTGCAAAAACACATGGGAATACCTTTTCCTGTTACCTACCTCAACGTTGTCGATCTCAAAATCCTCCAAATGTACGATATATCCTGTTGTTAATATCAAAACAAACTTGGATCCTATATAATGCGATGACATATTGTGAAAAAAAACTTAAAAGAATAGAAATTAAAAATTTGAAGAAAATTGCGACCACAATCACTTCTGCATTGAGAAAGGTTGTTTTGTTTCTCCGGAAAGATGGATTTCTACTGTTTTTAGAAAAATTTTTTGAAAATCTATAAATTCCCCACTTTTTTGGCCAGCGATGTGGTACCATATCTACTTGATTCTGAATTGCTTTTGATATTTTGTTTGTCTGCATCTGCAGTTTGCTCTTTGAAATGGCCTGCTCATGCTGGTAACAGGGGCAAGGTATTCCATGTGATTTTGCTAACTTCACATCCATATAATGACAACAGGTTAAAGACATAATGTGGGAAGTTATGCTGCTTAGCAGAACTAAGTCGTCTCCCACTTCCTGGTGTATGTTGTCGTAATTTATTGGTATCAGCGAAAATAAGGCGTGCTTATGCCCATTCTAAAAACTAAACCGCGGGAACAATCCAGTGGCCGACTGGCTGGGCGACTGCTATACAAGTTTCAAATTGGGATGTTTACGGTTACGAAATCACCGTTCAAAATCATCATGATTTGATTTTACCATGAATGGAAAATCAGTCAAGGAAACAATGTGTGTATAATAATTAGATATAAATAGCAATTTGGACACCAAAGTCAAGATTTTCATAAGTACTTTTTGTACTGATTCTGGATTTGCTTATGCTGCACGTATCCGCTACGTCACCCCCCCGGCTTTTTAAGTACACTCCCGTACGTAGTGTTGTAGGGATGTAGGTACAGTAATTTTGACCCTTTCTGGGACTCTTTCCATTATTGGTTCTTCTTCTAAGATGGCAAAACGCAGGAGCTTCAGAAATAGAAGGAGGAAAAGACTAAACCCGTATTATGTTTATCTTCACCAGGAGCTGGGACACACAGGTATCACCATCACATGGTATTCCAGTTGTTGACTGTTGCATGAGCTTCAAGCAGACTCATGGCTATGTGATCTGGTGCTAGTAGTGTCTGGCAGGGAATTCAATGTACACAGCAGTGGTAATGGCTGCTGCTTTCTCCCATACTTCAGGTGAGAACTCAGATTTCCAGGTGGTTGATTGAGTTTTTGGAAAAATCCTGAACTTGATAAAAATCTTGATAAACAGCGTAACTTGACGTTAAAACTTCGCTTAGAATCGGGCTGAAAGTAAATAAAAATAAAAATCAGAAAAAAAACCCTGAAGAACCACGCTATGTCAGTACTATGCAGAATTCAAGGGGGATGGCCCCAATGAAATAAAACTTTTCCTCGATTTGAAGGACCTCTACTCCCTGTAACCCGTCCTGTCAAGTTTAACGCACCTTTTTAAAGTCTCATTTATTATGACAAAACCAGAATAAAACAAACTATCAATGGTGACACACTTTTGACAACTAATTGCCATATGGTACGCTGACTTCATTTGTAAATTTTATGAAATTTCTAGCGGGAAATATGATTTTTTCTTAAATCTATTTTAACAGGTCCTCTCTATGGGACATGTACATAAGAGGGTTCTATAACATAGGCCTACAAATCCTGACCTTTAACGGCTATATGCAAATCCCACAATAGATTTTTCTTATTTGCAAAGGGATAGGCTTTCATGTCCCTACTTCTATCAGTTGTCAAAATTGTGTCGACACTGCTTAAAATTAGTCTGAAAAATAAAAGAGATGATCTCAGGGAATCAACAGCTGTGAACGTAAATATTCCAATAGTTTGATATGAGAACTAAGTCTAATTGTTAGGGTAAGCCCTATAGATTGGATAAAAGTCCTCTATAGGCTAATACCAAACTTGTTCAGAAACCTTGTATACTTCTGGCAGGCCAGGCTTTGCATTATACAGGGTGTGTTCAACCTGCGTCCTGTCAGGCCATTCGCCAGTTAATATCGTCTCATGCGGCCCTCGAGGGTCTTCTCAGAAAAAATAAGTGCATCAATTTCTGAAAGAATTGAATTTTTGTTTAAAAATGGTCATTAAATATTTCATGCAATATGAACCAAAGACCCAGACCCACAAACATCCATCATTCGTAAAGGTCGACAGTCCTAGGGAAATGGCAAGATTTGTGTACAATTTGGGTCATATGCATCTCTCCTGGTTTAGCTATGGGTCCCTTTTAACGGCAAAATTGATACAGATTGGTTCCTACTGCCAGACGCTGATGGAGGCACGTCTCTACCCAAACCAAACATAGACCCCCCCCTATTAATTTGCTTGTGGCCCACAATAGTCGTGGATTCAACCAGTGCGGCCCCTGCATCAAAAAGGTTGGACACCCCTGGTTGGAAGATGTCAACATGCTCTTACTGTTCTCTTACACACCAAGGTCATTGGGGCGATTAGGGCTTTTAGCAATGTGGCCCCTATCCTTTGGAACGCTTTGCTCAACTTACTACCGTTTCACATGCAGGTTCCATGGATCCTTCCCCTGAGCAACAAGAGATTTTAAAGGCATCCATATTTTGCGCCATAATTAGTGGATTTCATATAGATCATATCTCAATAATGTCTTATCCTTGTATTTGGGTCCAGAATGTCGTAGAAGTGAAACAAAAGGGTGATTTTGATCTGCTGATCAGTACAAACGTAGGCTGACTTTTGTATTTGCTCTAGCCTCATATGAAATTAAGAAATTTCACAATTTTTTCTTTTTTTTTTTTTTTTTTTTTTTTAATCCTTGCAAATATGGAGATAATGTTTGGAAAGCTTTTACAGCATGGCCAAATTCAAGGCTTTTTCAAATTTTTAGGGACACCTGACATGTGAAAATTTCTCATTGAACTTTACGGAGACCCTAAAAAATTAACCTACTACTCCAAAAGTGGAGCATCATGAGCATGTCCACGGAATTGTGTATCCAATTGCCTCATGCATTCTTATTTTAATGTGCTACTGTTTTAAAACTATGGATTAGATCATTTTGATGAAGTGTTTACCTCATGTTTCAACAGTCGTGTTTATCCTTTTCCCCTCATAAACGTCTCTGTTGTATTTGACAGTCACTTGTGGCGTAATGATACCTACACTCCATCCCAGGATCGCATCACGTGAAGCACACAAGCAAAGATAGAGCTGAGTCTAGATTGTGTGACTTCTGTCTGCCGGCTTTGAAGGCTGTCGTCAACTACATCTACACTGGTCATGTTTGGTTGATTTATAACTAATGCGCACGACTGGTTAAAGGCGGCTAATGCTTTGATTGTTTGAAGACTTGGGAAAGCCCCTGCTGGGCTTTCTTGGGTAAGAAAAACTGGAGAAAAATGGTCTGTTTGGTCTTTTTATACAATTCAAACCAACAAGCACTAGCCCTCAAGAGAAACCCCAACAGGGTCATTATGCCATTCAACAAATCGGTACACCATCACCTCACGGATTTCTTTCTTTTTTGGTGCATGGAACGAGCTCGTGAGAGACTAAAATCCCTGAAAATTCTGAGCTCTGTACCTCTTTTTGTTTTCCACGCTACACAGCTAATGTTTAATTTGAGGGAGGGGTCACCTTAAAATGTACCGGTTGTGAATTCAAACATTCTAGGCCCATAAGTAAAGATTACCAACCCCTCATCCTCAAACTTTGGCATTCTGGATTAACTTTTGCTGCAGATTGTCAAATATGTGGATAGAAAAAAAATGCAGGTTGCCTCAATTTAAAGTTACCAGGTGTTCACCATGGCTCAAAACCACTTGGACCATACTATGGGGGGCTATAAGTAAAAATAAGTGATATAACTTCCAATTTGGGCTGGTGAAAGCTTAACTTGAATACTAACTAAACCCTTGTGTGCAACCTTATACTTATATCAGCTACATTGTTTTCGAGTTTCAGCTGCAAGAAGAGTAATTTATTCAATAAACAAGGCCAACGGCCCATTTTACATATTACAAAAATTAAACACATGGTAAAGTCAAAGTTTTAATAGTCATTTTCCAAATTTCATTCTATTTTCAGGCATAATGGGAAAATTTTGCCATTTTGGCAACAAACAGTTTCATTCTTTGTTGTAATACATTAATATAGGCCTTGGATGTTTGGCATGGTGATACAAGGCCGAAAATATCTTACGCTTAAGTCACTAAAGAAATCACACACAGAGAAGTGACATTCATCTTCAACTTCACCACAGTACAAGTTGAACAAACTCCTCATCAAAGCAGGTATCGTCTCTCCCGGCCTGTTTCCATCCACCCGCAGACAATGACTTGAACATCTAAGGTGCGCTAATGCACTTTTTCCAACGGTGATCTTTTAAAGTGACAGGAGAGATTTGTTGGAGGATATAAATGTCTCTCAATTTACACTTGGATTGGTCGTATACCACCTACCGAGACCGTTTCGAAGGTTTATTGAACAAACAGTACAAAAGAAAACCGCAAACCTTGTTTTGATTGAACTTGCTGCTATCACGTCACATATCGTCGTCCCCAAATAAAACCATGCTTTGACTTTACTGTCGTGCACGACCGAACGTCTAAATCATATCTTATTACATACGAAACGGCGTTTGGGCTTAATTCACTTAGGTGTGAATCCTAATACATGGGGTAAGCCTTCCACCTATGCAAACAAAACGGGGTTTCGAACAAAAATTGGGGGCGCTTCTTTCTTTCTGGAACTCTCTCATGATGATTCTCTTTAAACACAGTAATGTACACTTCAACATTACTAATTCTTTAAATTGCCTATAGTTAATAAGGAAGAGAATAATAGTTTTCGCAAAAGTCCAATTAAACCTTGACTTGACCCCCTAAAATCAATGTCAGCATTTTTCAATATCATCAACCAAATTCCGCTTGAAATATGGTTAAGAAGAGCCCCTGCTGACTGGTGTGCAAAGTTTCAACAGGGTTGTCTAATTGCTATGGAGGGTAACATGCTTCAAAAATCTAAACGTTTAACTAATATCAGCCAAAATTCCCATTGAAATTTGCACAACTTCTGAACTTTTGGGCAACCTGGTATCTCAATGCAAGTTTTAAAGACTTTGAATCCCAAGTTTGAACCTTGTAGAACTCTACAAATGAAAGTGAAATCATCTATCACCTTATTAGCAGCCCTGATCTATGGTATGGACCAAAGTTCAGCTTGGTGTCTTGTTTGGTAAGAAATTTATATACTTTTAATTATCCTAATTGATCATCATAGTACAACATGACTGTGAAGTTAATACCCAGTTTGTAAAGTGCACAGTTTTCCTGTGTGTTTTCAATGGGGAATCGTTCAAACTGAATTACATGAGTCGGGATGGAAGAAAAAAAAAACAAAAAAAAAAAAAAAAGACGGGATCGTCAAACAACTTTACACCAGACCACAGGCAATACTTATAGAAGACTCGACTTAGACACCCACCAGAAAAAACCTTTGCAAATTATTAAGCAAGGACCCCCCTCAACATATTTAAGCAGAATGTGGGGCAGAATTCAAACTTGGTTTTTAGGGGGGGGGCTAAGTCAACGTCAAATTGGACTTTTTGCGCCAGCTATATCTCTGCCAACGAAGCTGATATAAGTGTAAGATTGTACACAGGTAGTTAGATTAGCAGCACCATCCCAAATTTGGAAGTTAATCAATTTTACTTTTGATTTCTGGCCCCCCCCGGCCCAAAGTATGGTCCGTGATTTTTGAAGCCATTTATGACCACGCTGTAATTTTAAATTGGGGCAGTTGCAATTTTTTTCTGATCACATATTTGAATCTGCAGCACAATGTAATCCAGAATGCCAAGCTTGATGGATCTGAGGGGTGTAGTTCTTTACTTAGGATGCTCTGAATATTGAATTTCACAACCGATATACATGTTTTTTGAGGTGACCCCACCCCCTCAAATTTAAAATTGCTTGTGCATTGAAACGCTTAAGAGGTACAGAGCTCAAATTTTCAGGGTTTAGTTTCTCATGAATATCTTTTCCATACACCAACAAAGAAAGAAATCCATGGTTATGGTGTACCCGATTTGTTGAATTGGCATGGACTGACCCACATGAAAAACCACGATACTCACTTTGAAGTAAAATGAACATGACCTAAAAAATCAACTATCACTGAAATCTGAATGAACACTGAATGAGTAGCAATGAAATTGTTCACTGAAACAGACACCACTGAAAATGTGGATCATATCAGTTGGGTTTAGTGCATCTGGTGATTAAGAGCAGTCATTATCTAATCACACTGAAGATGCTAATCATGTCCCACTGAAATGATACTGAAGAAGCCCTACTGAAAACATTCGTGTAATTCAGAACTCCATTTTTCAGTGGTTTTAGAGTTCTGATTCAGTTGATATTTTCCAGTGATTTTATTTCATAGTGATGAGTATAGCCATTGAAACTGGTCAGACAGTGTGGGGACCAGTCCTGGTATCCCATCCTATTTTTACTCTGGACTGGCTTGTATATTCTCTGTATATGGGGCTGACTATTTACAACCCCGTAGAAGGGAGCTTCTGGTCCATACTCAACAGTGCATGGGTTTGACACTGTTGCCCCACTTTATAAGCTAAGCATAAATAAAAACAATAATTTGCACCATTGTTTTTATCCAAATTGGATTAACTTTAAAATTTGACAGCTGTAACAACTGAATGACCCCTTTTGTGATTTTGGTGTTTTTAAAATAACCTGAAATCCAAGACTTAGGCTGCTGATAGTAACAACTATACCTTTCCTGAATCCTTATTAAGTTAGCAAATACATGATTACAAGATTGGATCATTAAAAAATGACCGACCCTCTGTACCCATTTGCATCACATAGACGCCCATTCAAGGGTCCTTAAGTGTACAACTTAAATCACCAAGAGCTTTGTACTAGATGTTTTACAATTGCTTTTAGATAGGGTCTAGAAGTTTAGGATGGGGTGAAGAAGGACCTAGATCTTCACATTGAGTTACGGATGTTTTTTGGTTAAGGAAGGTTAATGTATCTTAAATTCACCAATGGCCAACAAATTGGTGCACATGCCGTGAAAAGCTCATAACAAGAAAATCCCAATCAATCCCGTCTTTATCAGCACTGGCTAGATCACTTATTCTAGATGTATAGAATGCAATTCAAGTTTTTTAAAACGACAAAGTGGCACGGTGCATTTAGCTACTTTAAAAAAAAAACGTTTGCCGCTCTGCTTTCCGCATTTATTACATTCTATAAAACTAGATTTCAAGGTGGATAAAACAATGCCATCTTGCCAATACCATGCCCTTATGAGGTTCCTATTTTCATAATTTTTCATGTACTTTTAACTTTGTTCAAAAGTCAAACTTCATTATGCTACGTCTTATATTGGCAGGAGCAAAGGAGTGACCCCCATTGATAATTGCATAAGTATCTTGACTCTGGCCAATCAGTTAGGTTGTTTCTTCAGAGTTGAGAAGATGTGCTATGGCATAGTTGAAAGAGAATTTCTACAAGGGTGTGTAGAGTCAGGAATTCCTTAACGCCGCCACCTCCTGATGTTTGTTGCTTATATTTTGAAGCTCAGGGGGTCTGAAATTGGGAGAGGTAAGATGGTTGTTTTGTTCCTATATATTGTTCATCGTGTGACCATAAGGTTTAAGGTCCATGGGGTTCTTCTAAGCTTTGGATTCCCATTCCCTCCCCTAGTTCAGAAAGTTTATTCAAACTTGGATTCCAACTAGTTATAAAAATATTATCGCACAGATTTATGTGACTTTATAACCTGATGATTCAAAGCGCCCGGCCATATTATTCCGCTAATTCAAGAAAAAGATAAAATTAAAGAGAAAAAAATCAAAATCTGTAAACCAATTGCATTCTCAATTCTCAAGCTCTAAGAGGCTTTTAAGATTAAAACATTTTTGTATTTTGGGGGGGGGAGATTTTTTTTTTTTTTTTTTTTTTTTTTTAAACTTAAAATTCTCATGCCTGTATATATTTTTAACTACTTCCTTCGAGTTTTTATTGTTTTCCTTTTTTAACAGGATTCACTGAAATGGTTTCTCCAAATGGTCAAGTTAAGATACTATATGGGCAAATAGTCCTTGACCGGGTGTACTATACCCGGTACCCGGAAAGCCAATACCTACAGAATATGTTGAATGTAGTTAGATGGTGCAAATACACGCAAGAAAAAACATTCAAGATTTCTTGAGTGAAGCGAATATGTACGCCAGATCAATGTCTAAGAAATACATTGCAGAAGCTTTTATGCAAATCGAGTATGGTATCTCAAAGAGAAGGAAACAAGGAGAACATTTCATGTATGTTCATTGTATTCTGTGGAGGAGATAGGCCTGAAACGAGGTATGGACGTGCAGCTTGTACAAAGTTGGTGACTTTTGTGAGCCAGTTTTTGATTTCTAAAATTATTTTAGTGGAATTTTGGATACGGATCTTAGGTTTGTTCCAACACAAACTACCATAATCTTTTTGGCAGCAAATGTTATTGATTTGAGATGGGGTCCTAGTTTTAAGGTCTTGATTTAAGTCTTAATTTTAGGGTTCTTAAGGTTTTGGGTCTTAGGTTTTTGGGTTTTAGTTTGTAGGGTCATTAGGTTTTGGGGTCTTAGGTTTTGGGTATTAGGTTTTGGGTCTTAATTTTAAATTTAAAAAAAAAAAAAAAAAAAAAAAAAAAAACGTTTTTGGAATTGATCCTGCCTTCATCTGTTTTTTTTTTTTCCTCATACAAATGTTGGGGCTTCAGTGATTTGAAAACGAGTACTTTGCTTTCTCTACATTGTACTGACAATTTTGATTGTTTTTTTTTTCTGCATTTGCCATCTAAATGAAAACACCAACGGCAGAACATGCCATGTTATCAGTAGGTTAGTATGATCTTTTTATGTAAAATGTTTCTCAGATTTGACTTCATTTTTTAAAAAACAGTTACTTGTATTGCAAAACCAGCTGTTAGAAAGACCCCATCAAATTGGGCCTCTTTTTTATTTTTTGTTTCTTTATGCAGTAAGAATATTTTAATCTTTCCTAGAAATGGCCATAAACACAAGTGTTGAAAAAACCCATGTGCGCTTGGCCGACTTGAACCGGCAAGCTCCGCATTTTCTAGCATTGGCGCTGTACCATGAAACTAACAAGCCAGGGTTGAGAGAGGAGCGATAGATATCATATTGGTGTTGGGTCCAAAAGGTATCCATCGCTTTTCCCTAGCGGAGAGCATCAGAAAGTATATTTCCATAGACATTTATAATACTTGTTTTGAAATTTACTACTTCTTAGTTCCTAGACAAGGAAGAATATTTTTAATCTTTCTCCCTGGAATGGCCAACGAACGCAATGTTGAAAATTCATGTGGTGCTTGGACTGGACCTCAAACCGGCAACCTCATATAGCAATGGCTCTCTTACAATTTAAGGTAACACGCCTACTAAGTAATTAGAAACCTAAAAGATGATGATAGATGATAGATACATGGCAGAGGCTATAAACAATACCTTTATTCTCTAATTATTTACCTAATTTTAATAAGATATTGTATGTGAATATTTTTTCCTATTTTTCAAATTGCAGGGGACTATTTGTACGTTACTGGTGGTTTTGATGCTGCTTCTAATCGTCTTGATAGTATGGAGCGATATGATCCCTATAGCAACAAGTGGACCTCATTGTCTTCATTGCCAGGAGATAGAGTGTGGCATCAAATGGTGGCCAGTCAAGATACCATTTATGTGGTCGGAGGAGAAGATTATTGGCAGGAGAGTGATCCCGACAGAGATTGTCAAAGGTTTGATCAAGATATTTTTGCCTATGACATTAAAAAAGATAGTTGGAGAGTAATGTCTTGTAAATTGTCAATAGCTCGCAGCGGTTTCTGTTGCGTCTTACACAAGACTGACTTGTATGTTATCGGTGGACAGGAGAGTCTCAATGATGCCTTAAGATTGGTAGAATGCGTTGATACTGTAACGGAGACGGTGCATCAGAAGACAAATTTGTTGAAACCCTTGCATAATACTCCTACAATTGCTGGGATGGTGCTTGGTGATCTTATATATGTGAGTGGTGGATCTTCTACTGGGAAGTCTGGGATTTATGGCCAACCTCAGATGTATGACACAAGAACAGATAGTTGGACAGAGCTACCTATGCCCACGTATAAACATGAGCAACTTCATTTACCAACAGGTAATAAAAAAAGGTAACAGCCTGGGTTCCGTTCGCGAAACTCATTTGTAAATCTACGTGCACACTATGTCATGCCGGAGTGGACCAATCTGTCAAAAACACTGTGCAGCTATTATTAAATAATGGAATGTTCTCACAACACATCATGGAAAAACTTTGTGTATACTCACTCAGATATTTTGACTGTCATATTAGGAGTCTTGTTCACTGTATTGGTGTGGAAAAATTAAAAGTTGGCTACACCATTTCAGCTTGGTGTTGCCAACTTGTAATTTTTCCACACTATTCATACAGTAAACAAGACTCCTGATAGGATAGTCCAATATCTGGGTGAGTATACACAGTTTTTCTTGGATATCTTGTGAGAACATTTCATTTTTTGATTTGATGAACAATCCTGATGAATTTATTTACTGATAAGGGTCTATAATATGTATTATATAGGCATATATAGGACATATGCACTACTACATACATATCACTACTACCAATGATACAGTATCTCCAATTGGTTCATTACCGGACAGAACAGGAGAGATCCCTCTGAGTAACCAATCAAAATAGTGCTTCTAGATGTCTTTGTTTAAACCATACCACCATTCTTACAGTATCTCTGATTTGCTCATTATATTTCATTTCATTCTGGTATAACATTATTTACAAAATAAAATATAGCAAACATACAAGTAAAATCAATCATAAAATCAATTAAAAGATATATGAATAATATAAAATAGCATATTAAAAGACAATACAGAGATTAGCCAAGGATAACCCAAGAAAGTTGACCAAATTTCATGACCATACAATCATTTATAGTAATTTAACCTTGAATGACCCAGATTGAAATTGTACTTGGGCCACAAACTGCCCTATCCAGGCCCGTACGCGGGGTGGGGGGGGGGGAGGGGTTGTGCGGTCGCACCCCCCAAATTCCACAAAAGGGGAAAAAGGTCCACTTTTTGCCAATTTTTTGGATAAAAAGGTCCAAAATTTAGAGAAAATATGACGAAAAAGTCTACTTTTTGGTGATGAGATGTTCAACACGTCCAAAAAAGGACCATTTTAGGGCATTAGGTCCATTTTTTTCAATGGGATAATCCGCTTTATATGTACTTGAAAGGATTTGATTTCTGGCATCCGCTCTCCGTCTCTTTCTACATCTATGGTTGTACATGATCAAATTGATGTCCGTCATGCTTCATGTAACTCATACATGTGTGGAAATTGTTTACTTTCAAAACAAAATCGGCTAACTAAAATGTCACTTCTTGGTCAAAGCCAAATCTAGGGATCTTTAATATAGGACTCGAAAAACCCTCCCAAAGAGGCTTTACATGTGAGTATGTGAGTGTCACAAAAAAATATCACAAAACAAAAATATCCTGCCCCCTTTAAAATATCATGCTTTTATTCACAGGGCAAAAATTAATCTTTGAAAAAACAGCTTACACTCACTTTTATCTCTGCTTTTTACAGCGGTGTATGGAATGTGGCAGATCATATAAATTCTTCATGGTACATTCTGACTATGTTCCTTGAACAAAAGACAATCAAATCCGGAAAGTTGAGTGACATTGAAACGTGTTCAACACCCACCACGCTGTATCACACCCACCCCGTCATTCCAGTAACTGGGGGCTATAGATTCCTCACTCACAGACTTTTCAACGGAAAGCAGCCAATCAAATTGAAAGAGAAACATGTCCAATGGCCAAATAATAAACAATGGATGAGATTTCTCCAGCCATGGTGAAGAAGGGATAACACTTCTGTAAAATGTGCATGTTGTGATAGTTCAGTGATTTACACAGTCAGATTCCTATTGAGGATGTAAATACGTCATTACCCCATTATCTAATCTATAATCTAGTGGCTACAGCTGGATGCCGTTCATGTGTAGCGCCCCAAATGTCCCTGTTTGTCATTAAGTTGGGGATGTCAGATTGATCCGGGGGTGGTGGATGTCTTGAGCATTCCACTATTTAGTTTAAGGGGCGACGACCCCTGTTTTGGTACGTTAACTTCCAACATGTGACGGGTGACATCAAAAGCCTTACTCCAAAATACTGCCTTTTGAGAAATGTGATGTTTAATATTTTCTACTAGCAAAATCCTATTCATTACTCAAAAATGTCAACATCTCATAACACTCATATATGGTACTGTAAGGAAACATTAATTATATACACAAAGAACAATTTTTAATTATGACAACGCCACACAAAAAGAGATAAACCCAGACCGGGACAGAGGCTCAATTTCAAGCAAAACCCTTCAAAAAAGAACGACGATTGGGGAATGGATGGGATCCGCTTAACTACCAGCCACAACAACCCTTGAGGTGTCTTGACCTTTGACCCCTAACTTCACCAATAGTCACAAAGTCATTAAAAAAATGATTTTTACGTGTGACCAACTTTACAAGGATAATATTATTGAGTTTTCAACTCAATCCAAGCTGTAGGCATTGGCCTTTTTCTCAACCCCTATAACGGAACCTGGGTCACGGATGGGGTCAACGTACTTGTTCTGTATTTATGATGCCACGAGGATTTTCCCTGACAATATCAGCCCAATCGAGCTTGTTTGTAGATTTGTGAACCTTGACCTTTGGGATCGAGAGACTACATAGACTTCTTTTAACCATTAATGTTACATCCTGCAGCAATAACGGCCTTTATCTTTCTTCTATAGGCTGAGATATGCTAATTTGGTCTTAGTTTTATATTTAAAAATGTTTTTTTCAATAATTTTAAAATTTTAGCCTAAAAAATCCTTTGAAGTTAAAACTGCATGGCTGGATGCATAACACATGGACAAAAACCCGCAAAAATGCATTGTTCCAGTTTAAATAAGAAAATTCTATTATGCTTAGTTCTGGAGATAAAAATTTCTGAAGTTTATTTAGTA
>JAMKCH010027563.1:0-18366 GCA_023653785.1 Ophioderma brevispina
GCCATCCGTTTCTTTATAAAATTCTATATTATTTCTCCCGTCCGTATTACGAGAAAAGGGATTTCATTTGGGGATTTTAATCAGGCAAAGAGGGGCTCGGGAGTTCTTGGGGAAGAATGTTAAACAATAAACAGGAGAATGAACGGGTCGTATAAATTTAGGCCTCTAGAACTAAGCGCTTTAGCTAGAAATTAACTGAAAAAAAATAAAACGATCAAAAACACATTTTTGTAGTGTGTGGAGCGTATATTTTAGAAGTTTAAATTTTATAGACCTGTTCACTTCCTTGGACTTCTTAGGACAAGAAAGGTATTTGAATGGGCGAGCGAATATTTAAGTCCTAGATATTACAGGACACGGTATTGGTGGTCATTCTATTCAAGATAGGCCTATTTTCTATTGTGATTATTCTATTTAACAAAATACAGCACTTTATTCCGTCATTAAAACTTTGAGAGTACTTGAGCAACAATTTCAATTATATATTAAATTGCATGTATTATCAAGTTTGCTTTCCTATGCATTGTAAATGAAATATGGGCCCAAGTGGTACAGTATATCTGGTGATTTTCCATTATCTAAATGACGGAATAAAATGCAATATATATTCGGGGGAGAGGGGGTAGTTTCATCACGTTTTCATATTTGTTTTTCACACAAATAAAATTCAATTTCCAAAGTGTTCTCGTATTTATTTTTCTTCAGTTATTACCTGACTATCACAAGTTACTGTAACACTCTTGTTTAAAAAGCTCGATTTGCTTTCTATGGACAAATTATATTTAAAAAGTTTCTGTTTGGGGATTTTTTTGTGCATTGTTATTTTTTTATAATTAGTATTCTGTTTCTAATAACGGAAAAACCGCTACTCCTTATCAATGCCTTTCATATATCTAACCAACACTATAAACGTTCTCCTTATAAAAGATTGGCATTGGTCGTAAAACCGATTATTTGATGAGCGACGGCTTTTTCATCCATCGATTAACTTGTTCTTCGACCCCAATTCTATTGTTTCTGAAATAGAATTCGCTGAACAAAATGAGGCACGTCCGTGGGATAACCCTTTCCATGAATTGCGACGTGTTTCCGAATTGTATACACTGTACGAGAGAAGTGTTGCCATTTTAAAACATCCATGTCGGGTACCGCTTGAATCTGGATTGTATACACTGTACGATAGAATTGTTTGCCATTTTAAAACATCATGTCGGTTACCGCCTGAATCTGGATACCTGACGCTTGTACTGTTTTATTTTCAGTAGCTAGGGGTTCTAAACGTCACGGGGCTTATATCAAGATTTGCCGAATTTCATTACTGTATTCTCATGTTCTGCCACACTCTTAACAGGCTCAGTTTATTCCTTGAGGCTGCCGAATTCATTAGGGTTGGGCACAATACTTAATTCTTTCCAAAGCCTGCATATCACTCTCAATGGAAAGATTTTGTATTTGGCCAATGCCAACCACCCCATGATTCGGCAGCCTGAACTGAATAAACTGCAGTGTTTTTAGACTAAGTGTTGATTCATAGAATGATGATGAGGTTGTGAGGATGTGGTGCAAATAATGAATTCATCCGGCTAATTGGTTTGTTGGCGAATTGGTCTCTTGGCGAATTAAGTTTGTTGACGAATTGACCTTTTCCCCATGTACTGAATACGTTTCACAATTACGACAAGGTGGACATGCTGAATGTGGCCTTGAAATTGATGTCCATGTGTCGTGTTCTTCCACTCAGTGTCTCAGACTTCGAATTTGACACTCACTCATGCACACGCCCCCAACGGTGGTATTATAATTCTATTTTCATGTTTGCGAATACTGAATAATTAAAAGTGTTTATTTACTTTAGTTGATTAAAGATTTGTTTGGCTTTAATTTATTTTCTATTGGATTCCAACATGATCGGTTAGTAAATTAATTTATAAAAGTAATAATTTACCCACAAGGCAGTTAATTTCCAACATGTCTGCGCCCATGGCGAGGCATGATTTCCAAACGTAACGGAGCTTAGCCCGTTTATTAATGGGTTCGCGTGACTATGATATCCAATAATTGTTTTACACTCGTTACTTTGAAGGCTTCATAATGGTGCTACAAGAGTACAGACAGACAGTGTTTGATGTATTTAGCCGTGTAAAGTGTTTCCTTCGCCGCTTCGGGTTTCCTCTTCATCCATGCATGACATGGAATGATCATCATAATGATAAGCTCGACCCTCGTAGCCCGGGCAAAGCCCGGGGCTACGAACAAGAGTACATAGGATATCGCGGGGATTTTGTCCGACGGAAAAACCTGTCGAAAAAAAGTTTTAAATACTTCACTTACCGACGGTATTTCCGACTCCGTGGGTGTTTATTATCATTAATCAATAATTATAGGACCAAAAAGCAATTCTGAGTATTATTAAAACATGTTTCTGCAAGTTTTGATGTGAATTTTAATAACGGGGCAATTTAGTATACTTTAGTGCCTTCAATTTTCTTTCATTTGCACCAGTTATTGACTCCAAACATCCTCTAGCACGGACTGACCGCACTCGTTAGAAATAAGATCAGGGACATTAGTAGGGATTGTAAGTCAAGGTGAGTAAATGTCGTTTTAAAAATCGTATAGGACCCTGCAATAGCTATATACTTCTTTCTCTGACCTATACACGACCACCCAATATGGAGTGTCCTAGTCAGAGCACCTCGGACGACATGATCTTCCTTATCCCGGGTTGGTCTGGCTTTTTCCGCTACGATAGCCCTACTATCATCTGTCCCTAAGCCAGAGCGGCCGTTCATTCAACCACCGGTGTCCACTGTGCCACAAAGTCAAGACTTTTGGTATAGTTACAGTCCTTTATGACACGAAATCCGTGCCTCTATGAAAAATTGATGTCTGGTATCGGCTCGTAAGATATGATTGAGTCAGCACATGCCAGCAGGGCGAGGGATGCTTCAAAATCTAAACTCCAAAAAGTTGTGACCGACACTCATTCTTTAACTGTGTAGGCCTAATGAAAGTTGATTCCCCTTTTCCCGTTTCTTTTTTTTCATGACTGATTGGGGAATGTTTCATTATTCATTATTTTCAGATTTTCATTATTGATCCCAAGACATGGAATGACTAACCTAATCGCTGTCACAATCTTCCAGGGAGGAATCCGTCCCTTCCTTCTTTATTTTCACTTGTCACCACATGACTCCGTACATAAACAAACGTACATAATTTAAAAAAACCGGACAAAAAAAAACCACATGGACAATGAACGAAAATGACAGGTATGACGTACACATGGTGTGCTTGATTTATTTCATAGCCGGGTACACGTGCTAAAACATAATGACACAAGAATTGGCAATGTCATGTATTTATCTAAATGTTTTTTTTTTCAATTATATTAGTATGAAACCTTCGAAAAAATTGAGTCCGGGAACAACTAAATTGGTTATTGATCTTAAATGGCCCGGGGGGCCACTTGTATTCGAAAGATGGATATGATGCTTGAACACGAAAACGCGTAAAAAGGGTGTCTTGTTTCCACAGGCGAGTACGCCGTACATGTCATGTATATTTCATAAGCGGGATCAAAATCATCCAAAATATTGTAATCGTAACTTGTGAAGTAGCACAGCAAGATAATAAGGGTATTTTATCGATTCATGCCCTGTGTCTTGTTGAGGGTATCATAAACAGATAAATACTTGTTCGGGTATTTTTAGCTTGTTTTTTAGTCAGGTGAAATACGTGTTAGGGTGCATTTTGAAAGTCCATGTTCACGTATCAATCCACCTTTGAATACAAGTGCCCCCCCCCCCCCCGGGGGAAATGGACTATTCGATTCTTCTACCCCCCCTGTCATCGTAACCATGCTTAAAATGTCTCATTTGAGTATATCACGTTAAAACATCGTTTTTATCTTAAACTTGAAATTGAAATAATGATATTTGAAATAATGAATATTTGATCGGCATTTCTATCTGACCAGAGTCGGGAAACTGGGAACCGGGAATCAACTTTCATTAGCCTAATCCTATTGTACAATCACAAATTGTGTTTTGGACGATCGATCCCAAGACAGGGGAAAAAATAACATATGTCTAATCTTTGATACTTATGTTACCATGTTATGATACCTAATATGTTAGGAATCAAAGCCGCCTTTTTGTAAATTTGACCTCCGTTTGTCAAAATAAGCCTCCCTATTTAGTAGCTTGACAATCAATAGCCCGGGGCCAGGCGAAGCCCGAACGACTTCCCAATTGGAGGCCCAGTTCGGTAACCTCGAACTATATTATAGTAGCTCGATTATAAAAATACAAACGGTGCCATCTCATGCTTAAATCCGTGAAATGTTGACCCTAAAAAGCACAAATGACCGAAAATTTGAAGCTAAGCACAGTCGTCTCCCACTTCCGGGTGTATGTTAGCTTATGTCGTAATTTATGGTTATAATGCAGCGAAAATAAGCGTTCGTGCATGCGTGCCTATTCTAAAGAAAATAACCGGGAAACACTCCAGTGGCGAACACCTGATCTACATGTAAACAGTGGAGCGACTGCCTGTTTAAATTGGGATTTTGAACGGATTAAAAAATCACCGTTTCAAAATCATTCAGATTTTAACCATGAAGAATGGAAAATTAGTCAAGGAAACAACGTGCGTATAATATAAATTAATTTAGGACTACTTCAAAGGTAAAGATTGTCAATAAGTGTGTTGTTTTACTGATTCTGAATTTGCTTATTCTGCATCGGATCGTGCGCACCCACCCCGGCTTTTTTCAATACACTATCGTACGTAGCGTTGTAGGAGTAGGTACGGAAGAGTGCAACGCTACGTGAACGAGTAGGAATGGATGATGATCATGTGGCCATTAGTGCAGTGATGTGTTCAGCATGCAGTGATGATGTGGGGGGGGGCCGTGTGTGGAGTGAGGGGGTCTCACACTTTTTTTTGGTAATAGGGGCCTCACGGATTTCAAAAATTGAGGCTACTACGGAGCTGAATTTGAGGCCAAAAAATGGGTCTCTGGAACTAGGTTTTCCAAAAATTTCAGAAAAAAGCTGTGATTTCCCTCAATTTCCGCTTACTTTTGAGGTTTTTTGAAGAAATTGGTAGAATATGGCTTTGGATAATGCAAGTAGTGTCTCTGGAAACGAAATGGTCCTAAAATGGGGGTATCTGGAACCGGGATCTGGACTGAAAAGAACCTGAAAATGAGGGTCTTATACATGTACTAGGGGGCACATACCCTAGTCTGCTAAGCTAATCCCACAGTATGTTTAAAATGTTGCATAACGGGATCCACATCATTAATACTGACAACCTGTTAAAGACATAATGTGGAGTTATGCTTAGTAGAACTACCATCACCATACATCCTTCACCAATGTGAGAAATGAAAATATGATATAAATATAACAATAGAACTACCAACTCACAATGTAAATAAATAATCTTGTTTTAAAAGCCCTGTGATGGAGTAAATAAAAGGGGTTTAAACTAGGGTGATATAGAATAGGACTGCGTACTCGCTATATATCATCTTTTTCAAACCCTGATGGAGTAAATTCGGAGTAACATTGATAGGGTCTTAAAAAAGATGGATATTAGCAACGGAGTGACAGAGAAGATGAGAAAGGCAAGGAGATGGTTCACTGTTACTTCAAAGGACAAACTGTTCATCCGCCTATGCATCTTAAATCCGAGTGATTCGATCAAAGACTTGCGATCTTGTTATAGAACATTACATACACTGTCATTAAATCCAAGAACTATTCCAATTACCCAATTGTCAACTGGCATTTACATAAAGTCTATACACTTTGGAGTTTGGTCGTGACCAGCACAGCGAAAGTATTTTCTGCATTTCATTTAAAGAGCAATTTGACCCGAATTTTCAAAACATTTGTCTCTTTGACACTGTCATGAATAAACAGGTATGGTTGAGTGTATTCAAAATGAATTTATCTAATCATTCATCGTATCGTATTTCACAGAACTAACCGGAAATGTTCAAATTAGGCTAAAATAACAACATCCTTTATTGACCTCAACACATTAACTCAAGGGCTAATTTTTGCTGTTTTCTTTCGTTAAAAAGTCACTGTTTTCCTCAATTATTTCGCCAATGAATAAAATCAATAATTATCGATCAGAACAAACGTGGAGTTCACTACCAGCAGAGAAATTTTAGCTGGAATATTAACAAACTGTTTTAGTATAGCAGCAGGGCGTAGCCAGGGGGGGTGCGGGGGGTGCGACGCACCCCCCCAAAAATATGGACAAAGGTAGCGTTTATGATGTTGATGGTCCGCATTGCATGTTTAAGGTACGTGTTGTCAATTAAAAGTTTGCTAAGGGTTTTGGTCATGGTATATGAATGACTAAGCAGCTGTTTAAACCGTCGCATTACGATGTAGTTGTTTACTATACTGTTGTTTTCTCAACGCTGCCCGACGTAATTATTTTCCTCCTCCCCACCCCCAACCCTTCGAATATTGGCGACGACGGTGAAAAAATTTGGAGTCAAACCGGCGGGGGGAAAAAGGCGCAGCGGACCGAAAATTTTTTTTGGACACAAAAGTTCCGCTTCTGGCAAATCCGCACCCCCCCGCATAATTTCCTGGCTACGGGGCCTGTATAGCAGTGTGTCAATTACTTCCCGTCGAAAACACCACCCCACAATCCCCCCAACCCCTTCCGACTGGCCAAGTTGAGTCGGATGACCAGATTACTTCAAAGGTGCAATACGAGCGGCCTTAAAGTTACCCAAAACATGAGCTGATGAATGAGGTAATCCTGGATAATTGGATTTCCAAAAATCGGAGCCCGCTCCTTCTTTCCATATTCTCTGAGTTGACGAACCCACCATTAAAGCATCAAAAAAAAATGAACACCTATCTGAGAGAATCAAACGGATAGGGGCTTAAACAGGTCCAGGATGATAAATCTAGCACTAGCACATGTGGCACTAGTATAATCATGTTGTTTTAAGGTGCATGTTCCGATCATTTTCTTTGGCGACCCCCGATTTACCCGGAAGTAGTATCGATTTTAATATCATATGAAAGGCTGTATTTTCTTATTGTCCTGAAATTAAAGCCCACAAATCCATGTCTTTCATTCCCAAGATATAACCAAAAAATGGCTGTTATTAGTGCAATATTAGCACAGGATTGAATGAGGGCTTTGCATATCATTAGTACGTGCTTTAAAACCATTAAAAACTCGCAAGTTTGTTTCCCACGGTACTCTGATGGGCGTATGTGCAAGCACATTAAAGTCCCTGTGATGCGTAAATCATAGGGGTTTAAAAACCCCTAAGAGTGCCGGGCAGTGCAGGCAGAGCATTTTGTAAGTTTATCCTGAAGTGTAACTAGGTTTGGGCATGACGTTTTGATTCTAGCAGGATCTTTCATCAAGGCAAACTGACAAAACGCAATACGACAACCAAATGGCGGCTGCCGGGGGGGTGGCCGCCCCCCTGAGATTGTCAAAATTTAGAAAAAACGGGTTTTTTTGCGAAAAAATTAGGTGTAACCAAAAATGAGGTTCATTTTTGTACTGTTTTGCCCCCCCCCCCCGATGATGTTTTCGCCCCTCCTATGATTTTACCCTGGCGCCGCCCCTGCGAAAAACCATATAACAGACATAGAACAAAAGACAGGTAGTAAAAAAGCAGAAGTAGAAGGGTGGGCGATGGGGAAAGGAACTGGGAGAAAAGAAAAGTGTTAAACAAATTGGGAACAAAGAACCCCGAGAACCATCAAAGAAAACAAGTTGAGTCATCTGCTAACCAGAGATATTTTCAATTCGTTATCCTGAATAGGAAACATTAATAATTTTGCCAATTTTCAAGGGCCATCGTCGAATAAACAAGCAAATAACTAAGGGGGGATTGGACCATCCTTTGTGAAAGTATGCCAAGATCTGGATATTTGAAATATATTTAGTTTATGATAGAGAAACAATATAAACATAATTTCTCTGAGAATAAGGGTTTTTTATCCAGGAACTAAATTCATCACCAAAATCTAAAATGTTTCCAATACACAGAAAAGGAAATAATGACTTAAACATATAAAAAGGCTTTTCAATATCAAAGAGTAAGAATAGCGCCTCCTGGAATTAATTACAGAGATGCCAACTCTCCCGTTTTCCGCGGGAGACACCCGGTTCGTTTGTTCTTCCGTCGTCCCGGTTTTGCTAGCAATCTCCCGATTTTACAAAATAGTAAGGAAAAAAAAATAAATACAGAACAATAAAGTTAAGAAGGAGTGGCAAATTCTTTTCAGAGTGAATAAAAGAACATAGATTTGAAATATTTTCAATGTATAAAGTCTGTTAAACTGGTTTCGATCATCCCGTTTTTCTCCCGACTTTCGGATGGTTCACCACATAATATTTGTGATTTAACCATTTAACTGATGTATGCTAAATGTCTTATGATGGTATTTTAGGGAAACTTTAAACTGCAACGGGTTTGAAAAGGGACAATGCCTGTTATAGTGGTTTTGTTTGAAGTTTTCAAGCTTGAAAAGTTCAGGGCCCTTGATGAGATTGCAGTATTTTTAAAACAGACCATATATGGACTAGTTCCTTGACCGTTCCTGAAAGGGCGGTCGGAGGCGGAGCTCTGTCCAACATTTTTTCTGGAAAAGCTTATTTTAAAGGGCTCTATCTCATGATCAGTTTCATATGTGCATAGTGAGCTCAGTTTTCAAGTTATGAGCCTTTAAGTTAGACTTAAATTTTTTAAGTGCTACAGTACTGTACAATATTCTCCATGTGGTTGTGTTAATAGTCTTATGACAGTTCTTAAGGAGAACCAGTACCACGAATAATATTAAACAATATACCTATAAAATAATTATGGACCACATCTCTAGTGGTTCATAGCAAAACGGGGTTATATTAACCATAGCATGAATTAAAAACCATATACGACCATGTGCTATTAAAAATCGCGTTTTTTGTGTTTGTATACCGTGTTATGAGATACCGGCCGGCCCGTTTGCGTCATCCAGGCATAGGAACTACACATTACGAAACTCCTTCAAGTGTAAAGGTGTATGACGCTACTTGTGCCGCAGTATCGCATAACACAAATACATACGGTATCACCATATTACATTAGAGCGAAATCTCCACGTAGAGCATGGTCAGGCAAATGTTTTTAATTCATTTTTATGCGGTAGTATAATTCCGTTTTACCCTGAAACCATACATATGCTTTCAATAATTGTTTTATAGGTATATTGTTGAAATTTATTCTTGATACATGTTCCATTTGGGAATGTCGGTGGCAAGAGAATCCTATTTTTGTAGGAGAGTTATTCCAGAGCTTTCATGACTGCATTGTCAACTATGATCCTCAAAAATGTAGACTTTCCTGCCTTTTTCGTAATATTAAAAAAAAATTCTCAGATGGGCTTAGTTTCTGGACAGTTAAATGGGGCTGTCGGACAGCGGAGACTCTGTCCATTTTTTCTGGGAAAAAGCTGTATTTAACGAGCTCTATCTTCATGATGCAAGTCCATGTGATATAGGTAGCTTAGTGTTAACGTTATGAGCTTTTAAAGTTTTAGGACTTTTACTTTTAAACTTTCCTGTCATTCTTCCGCCCCCCCTTGATCCGAGGCATTGCCCCTGGACCCCATCAGTTGCCCCTGGACCCTCGGCCGCAAAATCTCCCCTTTTTTTAAATTCCAATGTGGCATCTATGTTTAATTAGTGAATTCAATGATATCCATATTAAACGGATTAGAGATTAAGGGGTTAGAGTAAGGGAATAAGGTGTCCTATTCTTCTTATTCACATAATTACCATACTGCGAAGCCTGGCAATGGCATATTCACACTACCATACTTTGAATAGCCTCAGCCTTAAAGGTGCAATGAGAGACTTTCATAATATCAGGTGTCCTTAAAATATTGATATGGATGCCTCGAACATTCTCTCGTTGCCCCTTTAAAAAATTGGTAACTTGCAGGTGCCCAGCGGAGTCCCAGCCCCATCTGAGTTTGAGTGCTAAATCATCTGTGATGGATGCGAACCTATAAAACAAATTGCTTTCTTTTTTATCTAACCTTCTCCGAATATACGTTTTTTTATCAGACTTACAGAAAGAATACCTCCGGCTTCTGTCTCACATGAGTGTATGTGCGGGGTGGTGTGCGGCGGACAAGGTCTTCATAACGTTGGAGGGAGAGGAGGTGAGGGCGCAGGAATGTGTATTGGAAGCAGTACCAAAACATGACTCTACGGGAATCTCAACAGCGAACCAACAAAACAGAGGTGTATAGCTGGAAATGGGGAGAAGAGCACGTAAGGTTGCTAATGACAAGATCTTTACTGCGGCACTGGCACATTTTTTCACAAAATATGAAATTTCTTCAATGTGCTCTCACTGATAGTCTAGGCCATTGAAGAACAGAGATAAATTTACACATAAAAATATCGTGTATCAAAAACAGATAGGGAGGTAAATAAGAGGTTAAAGAAATCAGGTTTTTTGTAGGCTAACTTTCAAGTTTCCCGTGACTTTAAGCAACAAATGTGTCTACTACATGAATGTCATAGACTCGTACTCACTGATATTAAAACCACAAAGGTTACAGACTGTTCAAACAGGGTGCATGCTGGGAACAAGCATACGGAGTGCCGTTTTCTGTATAAAGGTGAGTGTCTTGATGCATCTTTGTTTCCTTTTTGTTTTTTGGACCCCCCATGATTTTACCCGGAAGTAGTATCGATTTTGATATTTTTTCCAATGAAGCGTATTTTTTCGCCTGAAATTGAGCCTCAAATCCATTTCATTCCCAAGAGATAACAAAAAACCGCAGTTTTAGTGGTTAACCATCATATTAGCACAGTATTGAATAGGGCTTTGCGACATTGCATTATGCGGTACCATCAAAACCGACAAGTTTGTTTCTAACGGTACTTGGTGGGGGGTATGTGCAAGTGTCAGGCTCTCATATCAAGTAGCGAACCACCAAATAAATAAATCGGAAAAAGCACATTTAAATGCCCAATTTTTGTCGTGCTTCTGAATTAATGTCGCGGCGAAATTATTATAAAATCGTTCGGTGTACCATAAGGACACTGATTTGGTCTTATCATTTCAGGTGAGGGCATTTGTAAATATAAAAGCGTGTACGCAAGCAAAAAAATTGATTGTGAAAAAAGGTTTGAGGGCGCACTATTTTTCAAATGTGCCAGTGTCTCTTTAAATGTTATTAATTCATATCAGTTTTTATCCTATTGCACTTACCCCAGGTGTACACGATTTGATTTGGCTGGTGGATGTGGATTGAGGAGTCACACACCAATATCCATTTCTAAGGGTCAGTGGTAGAAAAAGGGACAATTTTCTATGGATTTGGCTTGAAAAAAAAATCCATTTTCAATTTTTTACGTCTATATGGCTCTATGTATTACGTATATACTTATTGTATATGTATATATTCTCTATCCCTAAACAGCTTGCAGGCTGTATATTGTTGAGACTACCACAGATCACAATATACCACAACTATCATCATACATGGGCACTTCCAGAGACCACAAACTACCAAAAAATGATTGTGGTATATTGTGGTATATGCTTAGTAGTTAGATTAAATCATAAACTGTACCAAATTGGAGGTAACTAATATAGACCATCATATACCACAGTAATAAACAACAACAAGATCCCTGGTACCACGTCACTCCTCTTACTGTCGGTACCCATGCTCGTTGAGAAAATTGAAAACACACCCTTTTCGCGTTTTTTGTTTAAAAAAACAACCCTTTTTTGTGCAAAATCACGAATTTTTAGGGCAAAATATAACCCTTTTTTCACGAAATCATGATGAATTTTAATTCCAACCTTTTTAAAAAAACAGAAATATGGTAAATACAGTCAACGAAACACACAATAATGAAATGAGGCAAAATATATCAGTTATCGCTATGTCGTCAGCTGGAGATTTGATGATTGATAACTTTGTGATGGAACCATTCCGAAAATCACAGAAAAAAATATAAACATTAATACGGGTTTTTCTGCGACGCGGTGAGACCACCCTACTCCCCTTTTCCAAAAATTTTTTTTGCGAACTTTCCAAATGAAAAAAGTACCTTTTTTTATCTCGCGAAACAAAAACGCGAAATGATCGAGGAACGCACCATTGTTTCGCGATCCTACTAAACGAAGATGGGTACCCGACAGTAAGAGAAGTGATCGGTACCGGGAACAAGCTGAACCATAGGCCACAATTTACAGGGCTGCCAAGAGAAATTGCGGGCCCAGGGGACCCTGGTGTTATAGGCTACATGGAGCGGGTCGGGTGCGGGATGTACCTGAATGTACCACACTTTAATGTCAATGATACGAGTCACAACCACAAAATACACACAAAAAAAACAAAAAAAAATATTGTAGGGTCTGTACAACTATCATTACCACAATATTACATTGTGGTTTTTGTGGTCTAGAGCCTTGTAGGGTTCTAAGCAAGATGTTTGAAGCAGGAATTTGAGGAAACATGGGACCAAGCATAAGGATTTCTCATGAAAAAAACAAACATGTCTAGGGAGTTCTTCATTTAAAAATGACCCACTGGAGCGGATCAGCCCCGTATACCTTAACATGGAAGTACCCCCCCCCCCCCCCCGGCCACTTAACCTATGAGGCAATACCTGCCTTCGTACAGTCGTTTTGAATTGGCTAATGATTAGCAACATGTTCATTTAAAGACCAATTAAAATGCAGTTCAAATCCCTAGGCAGCCCTCCCACCATCCTTACCATTGTGCCTGTAGGTCTAAAAAAGCACATTCTTGGCATTGCGACCTATATCATCAGGTAATATTGAAGGGGTTAAGTTAATTTTGGGTGGCACTTAGGGGGGCAGTCATTAATTTATGCTGGGGGGAGGGATTACACTTTTTTTGGGGGTCTATAATGGCATTCCCCTTCGCATTCAATACCATTGTCATTTCTGATATCAATTTGCTACCAAAAGCAGCAATAAACCTTTGCGTGCAAATATTTGAGGTCAAAAACTAAATACCTGTTTATCTAAGCTCCTTCGAAATACTTTTGATAAGGGACAATAAAATTGGGCACATTTTGACCCTTCCAAAAGTTTGCCAGAGTAAATTTGTAACCTGCAACACCCACTTTTTTCAAAACATTTTGTGGCCTACTCTGTCTATTGATACAGACATGAATAAGATCTTTGTAACATATTTCATTCCTAATGTTGATTCCAGCAAATTGTTTTACAAGGTTGCATGGAAAAAGATCTACGAGTTTCTGTTCCCAGAGGTGTATGTGTGACAACTGATTCAGGAGAGGTCCTGGGTAAGTTAATGTACACAGGCTAATAGTGTGGTGTCAGGGGAACATGAATTTATGAGTGGGACAAGTTAAATCATGACAGCAGCACAACATTTTTACTGGAGAAAGGTGGGGAAAGTGATGGAATCATAAGTAGTGTTTTTTTTCGGAGGTTCCTTAACCTGACCCATTGACACTTTTCTGACACAATTATGATTTCGGAAACCTTAACGGAATAAACCTAAGCTTTATTATGTGAAGGGTTTACAAATTCATAAGTTTGTCAAAAAAAGTGTGTGAGATGTGTCAGGTTACAGAAACTCAAGTCCTACAGTAGTGTCAATGAAGTGAATGTAATAGAACATTGCTTATGTATTACTGTACTACAGAAAAGTTATAATGTTTTTGTCATGTAATATGGGTCAAAATTCAGAAGTAGACCTTACTCATCAGGTATTTTAATCAATCCCACAACGCACCGGTTTGGGGAAATTCACCTCTTATCAGGGTAGTTTGATCTCACAAAAAATGACCTATTTCAACACATAAAAACCCTAATTTTACACTCAGAAGTGGGACTTTAATCAGGTGCTACCCCAGAGGGTGTATTGAGTCCATCCCACAATGCACCCCAGTTTTGGGAAATTCAACTCAATAAAGTCATGCGATCTCACAAAAATCCTATTCTTTACACATAAAAACCCTGACTTTTACAATCATCTTAGCCCACAAAGCATTGGTCCCAAATGCAAAATTAAATGATATTATGTGATCGGTTATTCATTATATGTTTAGTGTGTATGTGTGTAAATGAATTAATATAAGTTGAGACATTTCCGATTGAAAAAATAATTTATAGAAATACATTTTGCCCTAGTTGTAGCAAAACTCTTGCCATATAGGAAAACATTGCTAGAAAGATAAATATGTCGCCCATATGAAATATTTTCCCTTAAAAATATTTGAAAACACAGGTCCAGATTTGAAGCTTTTCCCAACTTTTTTCTATCACTATGAGAATTGAAAATCACACTGAAAACTTTTCTGCATTATGGAAAGTCAATTGCAAAAATAACACAAAAAAATTTAGGCATTGCAAAAGAATATTTGAAATCACATTACTCTTCTGTTATTCATGTATATAAATTGCTCTAATTTTCATCACACTTTGATGAGAAACTCAGGGTCTGGCTGTGATTACACTCAGTTGCAGATCCAGAATCAGTTAAGTAGGGACGGACGCAAGGAAGAGAACAACAAAATTGTGGTTTGGGCAAGCTGAGTTATCCATGCAGAACTCTTTTATTCAAGTAGGATTTTTGTTGTACCATATCTAGTGGAAAGCATAACACAATCCCTAGCTACCATATACATGTAAAGACCTATGTGAACCAGTGCCATGTTTTGGCGATACATACAATTTTTTAACTCTACTTGGCACCCCAGTGCTGATCCTGGATCCACCACTTGACACAGAAAATATTATGAAATCCAGCATCAGCTTTACGAACATCACACTGAAAATAGCTGTGCAGTATGTTAATTACGGTTAGTGTCCTGTGACCACTACTCAATTTATAGCCAAGTGCATAGGTCAAATGTATAGCCAAGTGCATAGGTCTCAAAGTATGTGTGGGTATGCCTGACTCGCACTGAGTGACAGTGAGGTAAGTCAATCATGTTAGTCAATCATGCACACTTGTCGTCAGGTTTATAGGGACATATGCTTCCGAGGTCCTTCTTGCATTCTCAAGACATATGTGTATGCCCATGTGGTCCCCCAAGGAACTATTCATGGTCCACTGACTCTTGTAATACACAATGATAACTGTTGTTATATTCTCACCATATGCACCTATTTGAAAATACACAGGCACCTATTGTCATTACAACCTCTCACATGCACAAGCATGACCCGATGTTTTCTTCTAATTATCCTTTGTTCAAGGTGACTTTGATGAGATGGTGCGGCAAGGTGGTTGTAAGCCAAAGGAGGCAGAGGCGGGGGGGTGTATGGCCACTCAATGGAATGGCAGGAAAGGAGAAGTCACGTAGTGTCAAATTAGTTCTCAAGCTCATTGCTGATGTGGGATTGGTTGGGTGAGTAACATTAATTCAAGTACATATTGCATGTCCTGAGTACATTCATTTTTGCAAATGGTTCAAAGATATACTTGTAAAAGGTTACTTCTAAACTAAAATTTCAGTTGATTGCAGCTTTGATGCTATAAGCAAATATTTGTATTGCATTTTCCTGTAGGGCTCTGTGATGTTATTTCTCTCTATTTAATTACAAACACACCAAAATTTTCAAATTTCTTGCAGTAACTGAAAATTTGAAAAGAATTATTCACATAACGTAATACAACTGGTTCATACAATAACAAGATATGTTTACAAAGAAATACTTTTAGAATAGGTTTTAGGCAACGTCAGGCCCACACTCTTGTTGCAGTTTACAGGCTATTTTTGTGGATAAGCAGTTGGTAACAGCTTTTAAGCTTATTTTTGAAGATATGTTTACACGAATTTGAAAGGCAAACTGAACAATAAGGTTTTTCACACTGAGCGGGGGATCAATTGACTTTTGCAATCCACAAACCATTTGTGGAAGACTAAATCAGTCCTTTTCTGAGTACTAAATGAGCATTGCCCAATCTAGTTATGATTTAAAAACTTCCAAAGGAATGATTATATTGAGCTTCTTTTTTTCATGAAACCCTTCTTTAAGGCATTTTTGACAGTTATTGTTGGTGACCTTTTCATGCCGTGTACAAAACCATCTTTTAAGTGATACGGCTTAACATGTTATTTTTTGTTGTATGGTTGGTTGGGCCATCACTTGAAATTACTAAATACCTACCGAGTCAAATGAGGACTTCAACATGCAATATAGCAGATACACACTGCCGGTGCTACTATTTGAAGACCCGTAACATGATGTGTGTGTGTCCATGGTTGGCATGAGGTAAATATAATGAATTGGTGCGTAATTGGAAGTCTTACAGATCTGCGATTAATCATTAAAAGACAACTGATCACCTGCTCAGTGTAAAAGTCTTATTTTTACTCTCAACATTCAGATAAATCCTGAGTATATTAATTGTTTAGATACATGTATGGTTTGAAAGTTGAAAATTGCCTCTCTCTCTCTCTTTCTTCTTTCTCATTCCCACATTTTCCCTAATGCCGGCACGGTCAACATTTCTAAGGCAATTTCCAGAACAGATCCTAGAATTGCAGAATACCCATGTAAGTGTACAGGAGTTTCCGTAACTGACCCCTCTGACACACTTTTTTTTTCTGAACACACTTTATGATTCGAAAACTTTAATGGCATAAACATGTACTTTATTACGTGAAAGGTTTCCGACTTTCATAAGTGTGGTCAGATGGGCAGGTTAATGGACCTCCCCTAAGTGTACCCATCACAATCACTATTTAGACTTTCTTTGCACTTTCATTCAGGGGATGCAAACTAATAATTTTGAGTGAGTGGACTTTTAATACACCAAAAGTGGGCACTTGTATCTCTAATTTTGAAGAGGGCAGTTATGAACCTTAGGCCTTTAAAATGGTGTATTAGTTTCTCATAGCAGTCACCCCTGGAAGGGATGAGGAAGAGAATTAAGTGCAAATATGTGGCAAGTTCACTGAAATTTTTACCACCATTTCATGAAACAAAATAGTGAGGCCTTTTTAATTTTAAGCAGATGAGGGAATATTAGACCCCAGGTCTTTAAAATCACCTGAAAGTGACTGTAGTGTATTGATAACACAATTATTCATCAACATTTAATGATTGAAATATTAAATTTAAAAATTTCATTTGACAATTTTCATCTTGAGAATGACCTTGAACGAAAATTTTGATTTTATAAAACTCGATAGAGTAATGTTCTAGTCACAAAAATGAGGCATTCTGTCATCCATCATACCCAAAACATCATTAGCCCTAAGTTTTCACAGGGTGAATGAGAAAATAGTAGCTTTCTTCAGACACCAAAATTTTGACCACTTTACGGTAAAAAATTTGGGGGTTCTGCAGATGAAGCTAATAGCAGCTGTAGTGACATAAACCTTAATTACATAGATTTAAAAAAAAAAAAATATGAGTTAATGTGTGCATTAGGTTATGAATTTGTGTTTTTTTTTTTTTTTTTTTAAAATTTTAATTAGCCATTTTACGTAAACGTCATTAATGTACGTCAAATGATATTTGGGTTACAAATTATGATTATGGATTGATGTAAACTAAAACGCCACAAAGAACATCTATCAAAACAGGTGATATTTTGTTGGAAAAACAAGACTGAAACCAATAAATTACAAATTGAGCTCCTCGATTTCCTAGGCGAGTGATTTATTTGAGCTCCTGGCGAAACCAGTAGTGTGATTGTCTGTACCAGCGCTCAGCCGATCTTCTCCAGGACTCGTACAATGATCACAATCTGTGCTTTCACGAGACGAATCGCGTTTATGCGATGGAGCATCTGACCGCTATTTGTTTTCTAGGTTACCTTACTCTTGCTATTATCCCTTATCCTGTTGGTTCCCCACACACACCTCTGCCCGTACCCTACTGTAAATCATTCTTTTTTCGTATGCATATTTATTGGTTGTGGATTCACCAACCGTTGGAAGGTAAACCACCCAATATGAGCACAATCAGAGATATGTAAGAATGGGGTATGGGTTTACATAGAGATAAGGACGGCACTATTGTGAGTTGCTCAGAGTGCGATCACCACTGTTGTGTCCTGTAACGAGCCAATCAAAGATACTATAAGGTGGTAGTAGTGCTTGCAAATCCAGATAGGACATGGGATCAAAGGAAAAACGATGCTCGAATAAGGACTTTGGTTACGTATATCGGTTGACGTAACAAGATTTCTGCATTAGATAAATTATTACCTTTCATACATGTAGGGTATGTCAAGTGTTAAAAGTTGCACATTTTCTTAAAATTTCTTCCCTGGAATATTAGTGACCAGTGGAAATACGTCATAGCGTGAGATATTTATTAAACCGCCCGGTATG